>VWZF01002177.1:169005-216698 GCA_013396755.1 Sclerurus mexicanus
TAGTTAACCCCTTCCCCATTGGCTGTTAAACCTTTAAATACCCCGACCTGTAGTTAATAAACTCTCTCTCTCTGCACCCTCCCCTGTGGTCTCAGTGTGTCTCTCTCCTGCGGGACATGTCGGGGACCACGTGGGCGGAGGGGGTGGGGAAGAGGGGGAGCGCTCCCCTCAGCTGTTGCAGGTGAAGAAAAGGGAAGCATAAGGGAAGGAAAAAGGCAGTGAGGAATAAGAGAAAGGAAAAAAGGGTTTATAGTATGTAAGTAGACACTGGTCAGTAATCTTGTCTGCTTGAGCCCTCTGCCTGAGCAATGCACCCTACTCTACAATTCTTCTTAAGGCCTTTCTTCATTATTTTCTGTATAATTTCAGTCCCTATCCCATGCAGGAGTGATGCAAGATCTAGGTGCTAGAATGTGGAAAGGCAGCCATGGGAGACAGGGCTCACAGCTCTGTATGCCTGTGACTAAGGGGATCAGAGCATAAGTCCCTGCATGAGAGAATTATAAGGGTCATTGAAGGTGTAGGGGTCTCAATGTGTTTATATTTTCCACTAATGGATTTAAATTGATGTCCATAAATACATATTTGTAAGTCAATAGAAAATTTCAGTCTGGAATAACCAGTTAGAAGGAGGAAGACATGAATCTGTAAAGGTTAAAAACCTTTGTAAAGTGGTGTAGGTGCCTTGTATCAGGGCTGCAGTATTAGGTGGACAAAAGACCCAGGCTGCTATTTAGGGGGACCGACAAGTTTGGGGTGCCCAAGGGATGAGTGTGGGTGCTGACTGGGCTCACAATACCCAGTGAGACTAGCCAGGTGAGCTGGGTACCCATGGGGTATGTAAGGGGAGCTGGAATCTGGGCAGGGCTGCCATGTGGGCACCTGTTACAGAAGAGCTTTCTCAATGAAATCTGGACCTTTCAACTTGCATTTCTGAACAATTAAGACAGTTTAGGGGACTAGGGGAAAAAAAAAAAAAAAAGAGTTTCTGGTGAAAGGCTCCTGTAGATATACTGCAATTATTGTCAACAATGACAGTGTCTTGTTTTTCTTTTGCACTTCCGCCACATACTGACTAGGGTGATTGTTTCAGTTATTTCTGTTTTCCAATAAATCTGAAATTATTTTACTTGTCAGCATGCTGGCAGAAACAGCATGATGATACAGAAGCAGTAACAAAAGAAATTGACAGCAGACACTTGAGGTTCCTTTGTCAGATAAGAAATACACAGTATCCAGCAAATAAATCTGTTAGGTTTTAGTAACAACAACTACAGAGAGTAAGACTAAAAAAATCTTACACTTGAATAGGTGGGCAAACTTTTCTGAATGATCTGCAAAAAGCATTGTCTGCCCTTGGCTTTGAGTTGGACATGGCAACAAATGCTCATAATGAATATAGGATGCTGTAGTGTTTATTCCACTACATGGAGGCAACAGGTCAATTTGCAAACAAACTCAGGCACCAGAGCTGCTGTAGAAACATTTCCGATATTTTCAACAATACAAGTCTTGAGTTGAGATGCATGTGTCTCATACATTTTTCTGTACTTCATGTTTCAGGGATAGATGTGACCGTGACCAGTATGGCAGTACTAACAGTAGCCCATGGTATTGACTTAACTTTATTTAGAAAGTCCACATCTATCCAATGCAATTGTGTGTGAAGTAAGGACCTTTTTTAATTACTGAGCTAATTTAAGTCTCAAAAATATAAATAGATTCCTTGAGAATCTATTTATAGATACAGACCAAGGGACATTTAGAAGGAAAGGATATATTAACATAAGTGAGACTTTTCTGAACTTTTTTTTTGTGGAAGTGTAGCAGCCATCAAGAGATGAACACAAGTAATAAAGCTTCAGTCTATTTTGGGGGGCTACAGTGCTCCAATGTGCTTATAATGCAAGTAACTGAAAATCTGGACCTTACTGCCTTAAAAACTTCTTAATACTGTTTTATTCCCTATATTTATGCCTAGTGGTACAGCACTTACCTGGGATCTAACTGTGATCTGTAATTATTTATAATATTCCCTTTAAGGTAGTAATCTAAATTAAAATTACTAGCCAGAAGGTTTTTTAAAAGAGCAACTCTAACCTCCTTAGAAAATCACATGCATATTGATATAACTAGTTCATCATACATTTTCTAGCACCCTAAGGCATACCAGATTTTTTTATCTGTTCCATTTTCATATGGGATCTTATTGAGCATTTTTTCTATTCTTTCATGAAATTTTTAGGAACATATCTCTTTTCATAGTTTCAAATTGTAAGCTTCTATATACATTTTATTTCCTTGTTTATTGATTTCCTACTTTATGCAGGAGACAATGAAATATGAATTTTGGAAAGCCACAGGACACTGGTAAATTTTTATATTATGTAGTACACAATATTGACTCATTTATTCCCTTATTAACATGAAGTTTTTCTTTATTATCACTTCTAGAAAGGATTAAGATAAAAATCTGTTTCAAATCTCTAGTCTGGTTTGCCACTCAGCAGGGAAATAAATAAATGTCTCCAATAACTTTATTCAAAGCATTTTATTTGGTAAACACAATAAAGTACACATAGAGACATGCAAGGAATGAAATACCAGAACATCTGGTGAACTGCAGGTGGGCCAGGAATATGAAGTTGAAACAGGTGCACAGAAGCAGGTTTACTGATTCTGAAATTGTATTAGATGCTGGTAGGTTTCTGTATATTTGAGGCAATGACCTGCATGATTTCCACATAGGTTAGAATCAGCCACGTGTCACATTCAAGAACATATTTCACAAGAGGGTAGAGCTGTAAAAGAAACAACTATTATATAAAGCTTTTTATTTTAATGTACATTTTAGCTACAATATCTGTGGATGTCCCAATACCCTCATTCCTTCCCTTTTCTTATTCCCATAATATCAATGCATTTATACATGTAGCAGAGGTGCTGAAAAATTAGTTTTCTAAGTTAAACTACTGTTACTAAAGTTGCCCTCTTCTCTTTATAGCATTTTTTTTAAATAGTAGTCAAAGTACTGACAAGAAAAAAAAAAAGTCATAGTAAAAGTATTGTTTCAAAATTCCAGTGATATTTTAAAGATTCCAAAACTGAAGCTAAAGCTTCCTAATCTTTATGGTGAGTTTAGCCATGAAAATACATCTGAATACTTTAGGATTGCAAAACATAATTATTTGCAAAATATGTCAGGAATAAGAGATTTAATTTTATGTTGTGTATTTCAACCTCATCCAGAACTATGAGGAGCAGGCTACTTTCCATGACTCCTTACATTGTTTTTTACTTGTATTAGGTTCTGTAAGTTGGCGAAGGAGGTCTAAAATTTTTGTGTGTCTTACTAGAAAACTTTTTGATCTCACTTTAATTCAATATTTGCTATTTACCTTTTCTAACATAAACAATACATACATCCAGATACAGTTGGGACACTTCTTTTGCAAAGATAACAGCTGTTTTTTGTGTTTCTGTCTGTGCACATCATAGTCTGTAATGACTCCAAGTAGTTTAGTGAGAAGAAAGCATACAAAGATATTTCTATACTACATTCCTGGTGTTTGTATGGAGAAGTGGGTACCAAGCTCAGGGCTTAAATTCAATCAAAAACCTCAAAACAAAGAAAAGGAAAAAAAAAAGTGTATGAAAAAAACCCCAACAAGCAAAACCAAATTAAATCAAACCATATTTACTTAACCTAATCACTGTTAATTACATACTTACCACTTACATGTGCTAGACCAACCAGTATAATCAAAGAAACTTGATGGCTTATCATATGATGACTGCCTTTTTCTTACCCACTTTGCTGGTAGAGACTTTTGCCGTGTTGTAGATTTTTTGCTTAGCTTATCAAACAGTAAATCTGTAGACAGTCTACATACAAATAATTGTTTCACTGGTTTCTAATATTTCCACTTAAAATTTTCTTTAGCTTTACCATTTGGAAAATAATATTTGTACCTCTGCTATAAACCTCAAGCTATTTTGTTCGTTTTTTTCCCCAAAATGACATGAGGAGTCCCTGACTGCCAAAGGAAACTTGAAGATATTTTTCATTACCACTTCCTAAGGATTATGTTTTTCTCCTGTCTGTCAACAGTCAATGTAATGGTCTCATCTGCCTGATGATAATAGCTCAAGTTATCCCAAATCTGCTGAGTTCACCAACTAACACATTTTTAAGTTATTGCACCTATAGAAGTCTGCAGTTTAATTGGGAACCACCAAAATGGCTGTTTTCACCCATCCACTGTCTGTATGCCATAAACTGAGCATAATTTGACCTATTTTCAAACGATTTCACATGTATCCATTAGGCACATAGAGCTTGCAGACCAGCTTTATTATGTAGAACACTTGAAAAATTATGAACGCCAAAACAGTCATCAGCAAAATCACTGAACAGTGATCTTGATGCCTAAAATCCTGGAAGATAGGCACTCAGAGAAATACTAGAGGAGATAGATGGAGAAGTGTTTTTGTTTAGAAGCTTGTAGGTGCACGCCAGAAGTACGCAGACATGTGGTTCAGTGATGTTGCAGATTTTATCACTTCCAGTAATTAGCACATATGATATC
The DNA here is from genome assembly GCA_013396755.1 of Sclerurus mexicanus. NCBI lineage: Eukaryota > Metazoa > Chordata > Aves > Passeriformes > Furnariidae > Sclerurus > Sclerurus mexicanus. The sequence goes on from VWZF01002177.1 coordinate 173,595, forward strand.
TAAAACCAACTCATGGTACCCATTTCCCCAGGTACCCACCCTCAGAAAGCCCAGAACCTTGGAGCCTCTCCAAGGGCTCTGGGCCTTCTCTTCTGTTTTGTCTTCAAGCTATCCTGCAGATGCTTCTTCAAAACAACATGTCCTTGGCAAAACTCAGAAAAGTGTGAGAATATGCCCAGTGATCTCTAAAGGCCACCTAATATGTGAGCAATCCACAGAAACCTACATAATTCTAAGAGCTATAGAAAATCTATAGTGTATCTACAGAATACACTAAAATCCTTAGGCATCAATCTTATCAACATGTTCACCCTGAAAGTCCATTCCAAATTTAGTATTCCACTAAGAACAGTGGAAGCAGACCAATAATTATTATTTATGGCAGTCATGAGCCAAAATGCATATAATTTTAATTTGCACATAACATTTAAATTAAACTAGTTCATTTCTTAAAATACACTTATGGGCCCAAATTTGAACCAGAATTACAGCTGTTAAACCCACTATTGGCTTTTCAAAGGAAGAGGAAATCTTGTCATAATGCCCCACAAACAGTAAGGAAGGGGAAAGGGAAAAGGAAAAATTCACCCTTTCTCACAGTGGCATTTTTCCTTTGCCCACTATGTTATTGCTACTTCCATTAATATATGAAAATTTTCGTGAAGATTTTAATATCCAGACATCCTACGGTGCTTCCTTACCTTCCTTCAAGATACACAGAGGCTTGTGTTATCCTACCCCACTGTACCTATGTAGTTTCCTATGAAACCAAATCATAACCTGGCCTGTGTAACTGCTACCTCATAGAATGAAGTGTGAAGGTACAAGTTATCATAAGCATCTGCACACAGACATCAGGGGGTAAGTTATCCTTGCAGAGAGGTAGCAGTACATATTTGCATCCAACATTTGTAGCAGTTCCAGGCTGTACAAATGGAATTATGTGGTGTTGAAACACAAGTTTTATTACTTCTTTGTTTTGCTGGTTTCTAGTTAGCTGCGGGAGAAACACTCTCCTTGGTCTTTCTTTTCCTCCTTTTACAGACCATATACATATTCTGTTCTCTTCCACCAGCTGGAGAAGTCTATACACTAAGAAAGGAGACTAAGAAAACCATCTTTAAATCCATATCAGCATAGAGAATACTTGTTAGGGGTTGTAATTCTCACCTAATTTAGATCAAATTTATCCAAAATAAACCCAGATGGAGCTAATTCCTATTTAAACTTGTGTAACTCACAGGTAATTCAGGAACCTCAAGATCAGAATCACTCTTACCTTAAATGAAGAAATGGGGATTTTTTCTTTAGTGAGTGGAGAACCTTTTCTTCTGTGACCGGGAAATTTTTTTCTTCCATTAGTAACTGTTGCAGCTGCTGATGGTCCTACTTGAGATTCCTGATTGCAGTACTTTGCCATTCTAGTCACCGAAACCTCCACATATCTCTCAGAGTGACACCAGGTTGTAATTCTAAGGATACAAATCAGGGTGAGAAACTTACTCTTTGCTATAATTGCAAAAGGTTCTGATCATTCTGCACACCTGTGACAGGAATTAATTTCATGGTTGTCTCTAAAAAAGCCTGATTAATGGGTTAAAGAATACAATATTGTTCAGAGCTGTTAGTTTTTAATGTAGATAACTTTACTTATGAGTCTGACTCCAGTCAATCACGCAGGTTTTATGTGTTGTTGAAGTTCAACTCTACTATTTTTGTCTGTAACGATTTCTGTTTACCTTTTCCCCTCCTTCCCTCCTTCCTTTCTTCCGTGTTTGGCAATCAAGATTCTGAATGCCAAAGGGTATTATATTGAGGGCAATTATAAAGAAATCATAGGCAATTAAAGGGAAATTAGTATGAAAGTCAGTGTACAATACCACTCTAGGAAAAAATATTTCCAAAGGCCTGCAATCATAAAAAACTATCTTGCAATATCATAAGGTAAATAAAGATCTTTCATACACTTAGAAAACTAATGTCTCCTTCCACATCACCCGATATGTCATGTTATGCTATAAAATGTGAGAAATTATCGTTCTATGTGAGACCATGGTTCCAGCCTGATTTTCTCCCACTGATGCTGACCGCTGGTGGACACTCATGGTCACAGCATAATAAACAGGAACTGGGTAACTGAACACATAAGGCAGAACAACAGAATATTGGTATATTCTTCTTAGGTAGGGTATACGCTTCTTAGTACATTCCAGAAATAATTAAGGTTGACATCCGTACAGCTAGTCTTTGAGCTTAAACCTAGAGGAAGGTCAACTGTTCGTGTAACTTACACAAACTTTTTTTTTCCCCCCTAAATGCTTTCTGAGGAAGAATATAGGACCTTTGTAAAGAGTTAATTGAAATGAAATCATGGGAATGATAGAACACACATGCTAGGAGACAAGATGTAAAAGAAGCAGAGTTAGTAATATGGAATTTGTCTTGACCATTGGACATAATAGCAAGTATGTAAATATTTTCCAAATATGTACATTATTTTTTATTTACAATACTAATTGACCAAACAAGTACTTGAAAGACATAGTCCTCCAAAACCCAAGAACTCTTCTTATAAAATTGCTCTCAATTTTAATATTAAAATAAAAATTCCAGATAATGCAGCTTTAAAATTAAAGTTAAAATTAATATTTTTTCTATTAAACTTAGATACAAAGAGTAAAATGTTGATAAGTTATGAGTTAAGTAAATGAAATACATATATTTTAGATACAGATCATAATATTTATTAATCAAGTTCATATATATCCACATATAAGTATTTTAAATGTAATGCTGAGAAGACTTGCAAATTTCCCATGAATACTCTTAAAACAGTAATCACTTTATTCCTCTGCTGTTATAAAAAAAGTCTGTAGTCTTTTCTGGTTCCCAGCTATTGGAGCACATGAATACCTTACAATGTTTAATCATTTTAATTTCAAAACACTGATACAGGAAGAAAACGCTATGCTTATGTTACAGAGGGAGTAAGAAAAAATAAGGCATAACACCTTTAAAAGAGTGGCATAGCTTTGTCCCAGACACACTGGAAATCCATAAAGCAGCCCTCCATTCTTTATAATGAGTAATCGTTGGACCACATTTTGTATCCATCTCTTTGGTTAATGACTGCAACTTTCTTAGACCCAGGCTCTCTCTGAGATGAGGATGGACCCCAGAATGTACTGTCATTCTCAGGAGATAACCACAGTTAGACATCAGGCTAAGCGCCACCAAAGACGGATCCACGCTGATAGGCACACAAGGCAACACTTTTACAGTGCCTGACTGACAGCAGAGTCTAGCCCACCGTATTAATTTCTCACTTCCAAAAGAATAAAGAGGGCAGTAAATCTTTCAATGAAACTGGAAATAGTGCAGCTCTATTTTACATAAATGTGTGAAGTAGAAGTTCAAAGGTTATCCCTCAATCATAGCCTTGTATAAAATCAGCCTGCCACCACGTTAGCATCATATGGTAACACTTTAAACACTCTATTTAAGCATTTCATTTAGGAAACAATTACTGTAAGTTTTTGTCTAACATAATTAATAGGTCAAGCAGCACTTATTAAGTCTTTAGGCATTAATTAACATTTAAAAATTATCACATATGACACATTAATTAGATATCAATCACTTATTAGAGCTACTGACATTTAATAAGCATTTTAATTTATAACAAACTCTCCTGCTATACATCTTTCCAAACTACAAGTACCTGCAAATAGTACTTAAGTAGTTTGACATGTTAAGACTTATTTTGTCTTTGTAACTACCAGGTACATAGAAAACTCATTTTCTCTGTATATACTTTAATGATAAATACATATCTGTATTTTTTCAGTTCTCTAATAAATGACACAAATGGAATAAAATGCATAACATGCATATTAAAATAATTTTTAAACCATAATTGAACTCAACAGTGTTTTTGTTCTCTTTCTGTGTCAGATTTGAACTTAAATTCTCTTCTGATTCTACTGCCCTGTCCTGAGGAAAGAAATACAGATGTCTGAGTGTTAATTGCTGACCTCTGTCACCCCTTAATTATGCATTCTTGTATCTTCTTTGATACGTTCCTTGCATAGCTGTCTACCTTTGTGAAGATCTTGCCACTAGACACTTCACAGATATGATCCCTCTCTTGACCTAATTGCACTTATAATCAGTCAATTTTTATAATACTAACTAGGTATTTGGGCTGACATATAGTAACCCTACAAGGTGACCAAACTTTACATACTGGCAGCTTGACAAGAGAGCTATGTTTCTTCAGCACATACTTTTGCATATATTTTCCCACTAATATATGCACTAACCCATAAGATTCTCATATATTTGCAACTTTGCTGAACAAATAGAAATCACCTGTTTTTCACAGATGTTTCTTGTTTAAGGTACACCTACATGATGAGTCACAGGGGAATTTTAGAGTATGCAAATATGGAGAATTTCCTAACTTTCTCTGTACATGTGCTTGAAACATTCTTCTTTCTCGAGGAGAAAAGTATGGAAGTAACTGTAGCAGGGGGACATGGCAGGGTTTAAACCTGCACATCTATGAGTTGACAGCATTCTCGTTTATCTGGCTGCCTCTATTCTGGTCAGTGAACAGCAACAGGTAGTGCTTTACACTGCTATACATGAGAAGCTACAGCCAGAGCCACAGAAGAATGTGAGAGTGTGAGTCAAATATGTGAGTTGCACCTGCAGTGCTTGAGACTTGACAGATCTGTAGGACACCCATGATGGCTTAATTGGGCTAGCACAGATAACAACAAGGAGTAAAAGCAAACTCTCCAGATGTTCTGGGAATATACATATGAGTAACCATACTGTCATCTTTCATTGCAGCTATTAGCTGGATTAAGACACCAAATGTAGGATAACATGCTATATCTTCACCTTTTCCTTGTAGTTTTAATGAAGTCTAAAGGTTATTAACTGACTTCATGCAAATACTACACAGTTGTGATGAGAGTAAGAATCAGACCAATAAGGAGAGAAAACACTAATTCCTTTTTTTTTTTTTTTCCAAGTGTAAAAGAAAAAGGCAGTTGACCTGAAGGCTAAGTTGCAAGGCAACCTTGCAACACTGACTCTCACAGTATGTGCTTGGGGATCTGTACTAGGATCTATAAGTAGTTTACAGAGAATGACGTGCATCACCAATGACTAGTTCAAAGCAGAAACAAACCTCATTTCTTAAGTACAATACATAACCCTTAGTTAAATACCTTGACTCTCTATACAATGCACAAGGAGGATTAAATGGGATTCAGAATAGACAGCATGCTGTGCAAGATTTATATAATAGAGAAGGTCAAGACTTAAACACTGCACTTATGTCAGACCAGGTTTACAACTCAGAAACCTCTCCTACACTAATGCAGTGTGTTTCTCCTTTCAAAATAACAGACACTTGTTTCTTGTAAAACATAGAGGTCAGGGGATGGTGTTCCTACTATTTAAATGGGTTTTAGACTGAAGGAATTCAAATCCAAGTAACTCTGTGGCTGTGAGATGCTGAGGAATTTTTTTCATTTTATCACTGTGCTACTTGGCAGAAACAAATGCAGAACTCATGGGGCTAGAGAGAAAAGTGGAATCTCAGTGAACACGTTAATCTCCTGAGGAATAGGACACCTACTTCTTGACCCCAGCCCCAAGGACTGTTGCAGTGCTATATAAATCAAAATGAAGCCATATGAATGAAGCCATAATAAGGCTTGGCAGCCAAGATCAAACCTAAGCTTTTAAAATTTTAAACCCCACTGAAATGTCGCTTGGGGTGCTTGGTCTTTCCACTGCCATGCGTCTGCTTGGCAGAACTCATTGCCTTTTGACATCAGGAGATCCCTATTTTCTTCTTTTTTAAGCCTATGTTTAAGACTGATTTGTTTTCATTGACTTTTAACTGACATTAGCTAATTATTAACTCTGCAGGATAGATTAAATTTTAATTTTAATGTCATTGTAAAACACCATGAGCTGCCTCAGCATGATAAGATGTTATAAAAGTTTAAACTGTTGTTATAAGTTAGCCACCTGTTCAAATCATTAAAAATCTACACATTTACATCAATCACACTGCACTGGATGCCCCATCAAGACTAATGTTGATAAATTATACTCTTAGGTCTAGTTGATATAGATTCATTATTCTCCAGAACAGTAATATGTTGGACTTTATTTTGTAGAGTTTTAGTTGGGATTTCACTGTTATTTTACAAAATTCTAAGTACACTTCAATGCATATTTTCCAATCTGCTAAATTTCTCAGAGATTATCCTGGCTAAACAGTACCTTTGAGGTTCTGTCTGGTGTCTAAGACATATGCTAGAGAAGTACTGTTCCATGGAAGCACTGTGGAATGGTAGAAAGGCCTGTTTTCATATGGTTCTTTCCATCTCTGGGCCAAATCAGAAGAAATGAATAAGCTGATATATAGAAAAACCCCTATACCTTTATATCTCAGGAGCCAACAAATGAATTTGCAGGCTGAAGCAAAGGAGATTTTTGTTTCAAGTGTGGTATATAGATCAGAAAAATAATCACTTATTCTGGATTTTCTACCTATAAAACACAGCTAATATTTTTTCCATGTCTATCTTGTCTCTTCACATGGTAAGTTTACTTGTGTAAGTACTATTTCTTATGGAAAACAAAAGGATTTTTCTCTATAATAAATATAAATGTAAATATATATATAATATATAAATAAGGGAAGGTAGCACATTGAGTGCTGCATATTTTAGCAGACCTAGCTCTGCAGTCAAGGATCTGGTTTTACTACCTCTTGTTCTTTTTATGCTCAGCAAAGGTTTATAAGTAAGCTAAAAGATGTGGGCTTCATAGTTTTATTATAACTAAAATAATCTTCAGTAGCTCTGCAGCTAACTGACCTCTTTGGCTCATTCATTATATTAGTTTAGAGAAATATAAATTCTTTCTAATACCACTCAAGAAAAGCTATATTGTCTGAGACAGGTGACATCAGACTCTTCCATTTCCCTTTGTAATATGTTCCTGCTGATTCCAAGACTTAGAAAGGAATTCAGTGAAAGATTCCCCAAAGGGATTAATTTTTAACTTTGTTGTTGCAAAAAGGTTAAAGAGGATTTAGGTGAATGCATGAGTATTTGCATGGGTTTACCACCCGTACCCATCTAGGGATGTGCTTTCTGCACACAGCCTCTGGCATAGGATACTAAGAATCTGTGCCCTGACAGTGATTAGTAGTAACAGGGTAGCTGTTAGATGACACAGGAATAGGGTTGAGAGGCACAAACTGCCTTGCAGCCATGTAGCTGAAAACAAGCTTACTCTGGAGCATGTTCCTGGTGCCCACATGAAATAGCTCTGTGCTCTGCATCTCTGAAGGATCTGTGTGTTGCTCCTGCAAACACATAATGTTATTACTACTTTTATGAATTTTCAGTTCAAAGTGTTTAAAAATAAATGAAGTCTATTGACACATCTTCCTGTGTCTGAATGCTGCTCTAACATTTTAACATATGTGACTATGTTGCATGTTGTGAAATGTTCTATGAGCTTTTCAGATCTTATCTGGCAGAGTATATGGTATTTTTGTTTTAGATGTGGCATCTGAGCAATGACCCAGAACGTGGCAAAGAAGAGGACAATCAAAGAAAAAAAGAAAATCAGATTCCAGTATCTACACTTTGTCTTTGGGACTCTTATTCATCAAAATAAGACTTTCCTAATTCTGACCAAAAATCATGTAAATTTATCTTGCAGATGATTTAGACAATGTCTAGATTGCATGTGGGTGGTAGGATGGGGAGTGGAAATCCTTAATATTTAAACAGACTTTTTCCCTAGTACAGACAAGTCCTTTGAAGCTTTGAAAAACTTAAAGGTACCTTCTTTAGAACTGTGTTGTTTGCCTCTTTCTGTTTGGAATTTCTCCAGTAACTTAGTAATGGAAAGCTAAATACTGCTTGGCATTTTTTTCACATATGTGTATGGAGTATTTCTGTCCTAACATTTCTCTACAAAACCATTTTGTGTAAGCTACAAGAGATACCACACAAAGGGGATTATGAAGAGCTGACATACTGTGTCATCTGTCATTTCTGACAAATGTAAATGCAAGAATAAAACCCTTGGTAGAATATAAGAACATATGAGTCAGGGTTGAGTGAAAGGGCATCAACTACTCTGTTTCCCAATGTTTTTTCTTTACCTCTTACACTGTTTATCTGAACAGTGTATTTCTTACTCCAAGTTTTTATCGGATGTAAATTTACCTTCTCTTTCAAAGAAGCAATACAGACCAGGAGTGGCTGTGAAATGCCATCTAATACAGAAAATTCATATTAAGCTGTTAATATTAACACAGGTTAAGACAGGTAGTGTATGTTAGAGGAAAATATATTCAACAGCCTGAGAAAAGGGATACACACTGTCCCATGTCCCCAGGTCTGACCAGCAGTGAGGCTGCAGATGTGCTCTCAGCAGCCACACATACCAAGCACACACATACACCATATATATCCATATTTTCTCTCCCTTACAAACACAGAGGTTTGGGAGCTGCACATCAGCCACAAAAACATAGTCAGCACCAATGGCCTCATTCTGCTCCCTCTCTGGCGGAGCAGGTTGGAGGTCCACTGGTGAGAATATATATATACGTACAGTGTGGGTATTTTCAGTAGCGGGGCTCAGACACTGTCTGATAGATGTCCCTGGATCCCAGTCTCATCAGCTGCTGGTATCTCAATGTTCAAGTCCCCAAGGCTGCAGTCCTACTCCTTTTGCTGGTAGAGACTGTTGCACAAATACACACAGTTGGTGAGGACTTCCCTGGTCCCCATAGTCAATCTCCCTGTGCTCTCATCCACTGATATACACTCTGGCTCTTAGAGATCCATCCATCCACTTCTTCCCAGACAGTTTGGCTTGACCATTGTTAGTGATCCCATGCTCCTTTGCACATCTGCATTGGCTCCACTTGCTGCACTACAGATGTATCTGTATCCCCTGGTCTGACTCCAGTTGCTGCATGCACACCCCCATATACCCTTGTCCTCCCTCCCCTTTCCCATATAAACAGATTGAATAGAGAATTTTTACGCACAAAATATTAGAAAGGAATTTAATAAGATGGTATACTTTCAAAATATTTAATGGAATTTTTTCTCTCCCTTACAAACACAGAGGTTTGGGAGCTGAAGCCTACCCATCCACTACCTGCTCCTAGAATCAACTAACAAAACAATGGCTGATAGCTTTGCATTCCAACTTAATGGTTGGGGAGGACTAGGGAAGGTGGGGCAGAGGGGAAAGCGGTTTTTCTGGGTTTTTTGGTGGGGTTTTTTTTTGCCACACTTCTCTGCTCCAGCTGCTTTGTGGGCACCAGCCTTCACTTTCTGGGCTGGTGGAAGCACTTGGAGGGAGCTCCCTTGGTTCAGCACCCCAGCTCCACTCACCCTGTGCTGTTCTTCAGAGAGAGAGAGAGAGAGAGAGGGCGCAGTCACCACTACCTGGATTGGCTACAGATTCTTTGAGGTCCTATGCCACCTGCAGAGTAATTGCTAACTCCGCAAACCCCAAAGCTTACAGATGAAGGACAAGCAGAGGGTCTTTACACTGTCCATGGGAAAGGTTTCATCAAATCCTGGTGAGTGCCATTCCCAAGTTAGATTTTGGAACCAGCACCTCTCCCTGGCCTGGTCACGGTGTCTCACTGGAGTTTGTGAGTGCCTTTTGTGGCTGCTGCCTCCCGAGGTACAGCATCGCCTCCCACTGTCTTTGACTAGAACTGCACACAGGGGGCAGAGAGGACTAGACCTGTTTAAAAGGTTTTGGTTACTATGTTGCTGTTTGTTCTGTTCTGGTGTTGGGGTTTTGTATTTTATATATATTTATATATATAAAATATATACATTCTGTATATATTCTGAATTTTGTATTTTTTATATATTATTTATATACTATTATTTGTAGTAAAGAACTGTTTTCTTTTTCTATACATTTTCAGATTAAAATCTCTTAATTTCAAAGGTTGCAGTGGTTTATGGGAAGAGGCCTCCTTCCTGGTCCAGATAGACATTTTAGGGTTTTTTTAAACTGAGACAGAAGGCGGCAGAATGAACTGCAGTGGTCATATGAAGGACATAGCCGGGGAAGAAAACAGCCCTTTTTATCCCTTATATTTTCAATTTCCCACACTGCTTCCTCACAAAATCACGTAAATCCTTCCCTCTTTTTTGTTCCCATCCCTTTCCTCCTCTGAATATCCCATAATAAGTCCTGTATCATGCGGAATTACTCTTCTCCTGTGGGGAAACCTCTAGGTTTCACACCCCTAGGCAACAACCCCATTAGTCTGAATGGTTATCCAAAGAGCTACTCCAATTTAATTTTGTGTCAAAAATAGTGTGGCCAGAAGGATGAAGGCAGCGATTGTCCCTCTGTACTTGGCACTGGTGACCCCACACCTTGAGTACTGCATTCAGTTTTGGCCCCTTCACTTCATACAAGACATTGAACTGCTGGAGCATATCCAGAGAAGGGCAATGAAGCTGGTAGATTGTCTAGACAACTGAGTCCTATGAAGAGTGGCTGAGGGAGCTGGGATTGTTTATATTGGAGAGAAGGAGACTCAGGGGCTCTCTACAACTACCTAAACAGAAGTTGTAGCGATGCGGAGTTTTTCTCCCAGGATGAGAAGACATAGCCTCAAACTGCACCAAGGGAGGTTCAGGGGGGACATCACTGAAAGGGATGTTAAATATTGGAACAGACTGCCCAGGGAATTGATTGAGTGAATATCCCTGGAGATTCAAGCAATTACTGGATGTGACACTTAATGCCATGGTCTAATTGACAAGGTGATGATTGGTCAGAGGTTGAACTTGATGATCTTGGAAGTCTCTTCCAGCCTAAATGATTCCCAATAACTTCTCATGATGGATCCCGTGTCGGTAAAATGGACTTGAGGTTCCCCTGGGACAGCCCTGGGAGGGGCCTTTGTGGAGTGTTTATCCCTCAGGAGTCCTTAGTTTGAGTTCCAACTTGCCGTTGTACATCCCAGCACTTCTCTGATTTCTGCAGATGGGTCTTTGATGAGCCAATGGCCCCTTCTGAGACACCTTGGAGTACTCTAGCAGGGAATTATTTGGGGTCCACCTCTTGTCATGGTGTTTCTGAGCTCCTTTGTGTGTAGACAGATGATTTTTGTCACATAACTTAACAGGTTTAGACTCCTACATTAACTTAATGCTTGCTGGTGACCCTATAATCCCAGCCTTCAAAATTTCATTTCCTTTAATCAAGTAGCTTCAGTCTCACTAGTTAATGGGCAATAAGTGGCTTACTCTCATTTTCTAAAAAGAAAAAAAAAGGCATTAGTGTCTTTCCTAGCTATGAGAAAACCTTTAAAGTGGCGACCAGAATTAAATTAATTTTTACAACTATGCCTTCAGAATGTATATAGTTTTTATCTTTTCAGTATCCAAGGATCATGCTGTCTGAGTATTCTTGTATAATTTTCTTTCTGAGGTGATTTATGCCCAGGAACTTCTGCAGAGGTGATAAGAAAAGTCTACTTTCACCTTCCAGCAACAACTCAAATGCAGTGGCTTGTTCTGTGCTCACCAAATGTATATCTTGAGTTCAGGGGGATGCCGAATGCATATCTCTGATACCTGAGGGAGGTGAATATTCTCCCTTTGAACCTGTAGGACTCAGCAGAAACATTTATCTCCATTCAGACTAAGGAGGCATTAGCATCTATAAAACAACTGACTCTATTTGCCAAACCATTGGTCAACAAGTAACTCTGCATGTATGCTTACACTTCTCATCTATCTCTCAGAAAATGTTTCACCTGGACTACAAGCAGCAGAATTTTAGTCTCATTGGCTTCTGGACTTTTTTTTTTAGGTGTGTTTGTACTGTTACTTTTTATGGTAATTGCTTTTTGTTTGACAGACATAGCCTTGGTCCTCTATGTGGTGTACCCATTATCTTTATAAGAGGCTTTCAGAAGGTAAAAAGCAGAGAAGAAATACACTGAGAAATTTATGAAAAACAATAATTTGGCAATATACTTCTAAACAAGAGTTTGAAATTAATAAAATCTTACATGTTTTCTAATGGCATTTGCAGAACAAGCTGTGCAGAAATGAAAACCTGAAAATAACTATATGCTATGCAGCAAACTTCGGAAGAACTTTTACAAAACTACTCATGGAAAATGGAAAAAAAATTCTAGTATGTCTGTAATGCTAGATGAAATTCCTTTCTTATCTGTGTGACTTTCTGTCTGTTGCTTTTGCAGCAGCACAGAAAAAAAAAATAGAAATGAACTTGTATTATCAAAGGGCAGTAGAAAATTTAAAATTCTTACTTAAAGTATAGAGAATAAAAAGTTTATAGTATATACTAAAAGTATAGAGAATGAAAAACTGTTCTTTAGTAAAATTGTGAGTCTATCAAGGATAAAGATTTTGGTTTATTTTTGATAGAAAAGAAATCTTCTGAATAACATTATAACTGTATAAAATTGAACTGAAAAAAACCCTCTGTTTCAAGCGTCATCAATTCCAGAGTTCATTTAACTTGTTCTTAAAATTAAATCTGCTTAATTAATAAGAAAGAATTTCTAAGGGGAATGACTTCTTACCTAAATTTTGGGGTCTACACTGTAGACTTCTGGATCTAATTTAAATGATTAAGCCATTATTAGGTCTCAAGGGAGCTAAGTTATTAAGTCTAGAGAGTGATTCATCTCACCTTGCATTTTACTTCTGTATATAGTCAATATAAAGGCAGCCTGGGTTCAGTTCAAATGCCACATGTAGGTATAACCTATAATGCTATAGCCTCTATTCCTGGGGTCTTGAAAAATATGGCATGGTACTTAGAGGGAATGATTGTAGTGAAAGAACCAAAGGTCTTTCAAATGTATCCAAAGGTACTCTTTAGCATCCAAAAGTGCACTAGACACCTCTGCGTAGGCAACTTTAAAATATTGTCTCATTTAAGCCTTGGGTAAAACACATCTGAGTGGATCAAGTACACAGACATGCTGTGTGCTCTGTCTTGATATGTACTAAATTGTTTTTCCTCTACAGTTAAAGAAATAAAATTATAAATGAGATACATGAAAGAAACTTTTCTGTTCTATTCACTACTGATAAGGGCCCCAGCCAGACTACAGTTTCCAGTTTCAGGCAAGATAGTTTAAGGATAAAGAAAAACAGAAAAGAGCCCAGTGGACAGCCACGAGAATGCTACAGTACATTTATATAAAAGAAAAGTTTTGTAAAAAACTTTTTGTAAAGAAAGAAGTGAATAGAAATACATAAAAGTAGTTTCACACTAAAGAGTTTTTTCTCATATCCTCCATTATGCTTCATGGTCATTGGAACAGGTAAATTGGTTTAATTTTTTAGTGAAGAAGTTTTAAATTAGAATTTAGCACTTTTGAAATGTGCACAAAAATGGCCTTCCAAGGAAGATAACGAGATCTCTTATACTGGGCATTTTAAAGCATAGTACCCAAAAAACCCCTAATAGATATTTGAGGTGAGTTTGATTCTTGCCATATACTTCTTATTCAGTTTTTAAAGAAATGATGAAATAAGTATTTGAGGTCCTTAGAATCCCTGTTTCTGTAGCCTGGTGAGATTGCTTAGATCTAGCCAGTTTGAATCTAGGTTCTCAGTTTAAGCTGGATTCATCTTCTAGGATGTCAGTGTGTTAATGAGACAAACAGTGAGATCCTGACCTGAGACAGGGCAGGACTGTGTCCCAGGTGTGTATCAAGCCCCAGAAAATGAAAGTACTCTATAAGCAGATGATACAATTACAGCTTACATCTCTCTGTTGATTTTAAGAGATCTCAGAGAATTTAGCTTAGACTAATTTCTGAAGGTGATATGAACCTTATGTTTTCTGAGTTTAGGAACTTTCCCAGATGAATATCTTTGACAAATCTTCCCTTATGAAGCTGGATAGATATACTGATTTCCTAAAATAACTAAGGAACTACTTTATGGCCATAGGTCACTTTTTAAGGACATGGACAGGCAGGCTCAGAGAAACTGTTTTCACAGAAAACCAGTGATGTGAAATTTCTTAATTTGAGAATGAGTTTATGAAATTGAGGATTTATAAATTCAGGACAGAAAACTCCATTTTTTCATAATGCATGCACATTCTTATGATGATACTGTCTTGAGTTGACCTTAGATGTTAGGCAGTGCATAATATGAATGCTCATAGGCTGCTGTATTTTGTGTTTCAACATTTGAAAATTCTGTTTTTAGAGCTACCTCCAGTTAGCTTTCTAGAATTTTTTTTTTTTACTTAAATCTAATAAGATGTGGATTTTAAGTATTTACTATAGAGTAAACTATCTGAAATTTAGTAAAAATTTCCAGAGTTAATTGAACAATTACAATCATTTAACTAATCTGTATCTGACAATAGGCACACCACAAAGAGATAGTCAGACATGAATTTTAGGTGGGACTACCTCACTTCTTTTCCAAAAGCAGCTTCCAAACAAAACTTGTAATTGAGGTTTTGTTACTGTATTTTCTCTGTAAGTATAGCCAACATTTTGAACATACAGATTACTTCATTTCAGAATCATTAATCTTGCCTACAGTTATCTAGGTATCTCATAAACTGAGGCTAAGCTTTAAAAACCCACGTAGCCTTGGCTTCCAGGAATTCCTGTCAAAAAGACAAAGAGAAAACTATTTCTTCTTCTGAATAATAGAGGTAATTTTTGAGTCAGTTTTACTAATGCCCTGGCACAGTGTCTCAGACAACAATACCTGAAAACAACGTAGTAACTCTCTAGAATGTTCATGAAGACATCTCAGAGCCAGAGGAAACCTGTGAAAATAAAACCATAATTTTCTTCTTCCGAGTTTAGATTATAGAAGAAATAACAAAGAAATGTACAGTGTATCCAAAATACATGTAAGTTGGCTTCAACACAAAAGAGAAGCAATTTCTGCCTTTAGAACAAACAAACTAAAAACCGACTTATAAGGGTGGCTGTCCAGTTCCCTTGACTGCACATGTAACATAAGACTAAGATTTATTGCTACAATTAATTGAGTCATGTAATTCAATATATTCTCAACTGTTGCTGCCATTAGGTATAATCATACAGGCAGTGGCCATCCCATAGAAGCATTGTACATTGCTCTAAATAAAATCTGCCCCAGATATCTATTGCACCTGCTGAAGTCTTAACACTCTGGTAAGAGATGTAAAATTGTAGCTAATTTTATATTTATATGCTTTTCCATACAAAATTTCATGAGCAGCTGCATTTTTGATTAAGAAATTTTGTCAATAGATCTTGAACCCCAGGAGGAGAACACCAAAAGAAAGTTTATGTCAGGTGAAACATATATTATTTTAGTATTAAACATATGGAACATAAATGAAATTCTGAAGCCTCAGGATTAAAAGAATGTATAACTAAGAGGACTCTTTACTGAATATTTCATCCTTTCGTGTACGTAACTACCTCTGATGTTACTTTAGAGGAAGACCATCTTTAGAAGAAGAATTGTTAACCAAAAGACAGACAGAGGAATTCCAGACTATTTTGTTATTCTGAAACATTGTGTGTGTCTAGCTGCCATTTTTTTCTTTTTTTTATCTATAAGTTCAGACAGGTCAAGTACAGCTTTACACTTGTTGCTTTAGAGCAACAAGGAATATAAGCTATCAGGGTGTTCTAGATGTATTTATCCTTAGGATACTGACTACAGAATCACGGTATTCCATGTAAATCTAGCAGTTCAAATACCATAAATCTGGCTCAGAATATTGTGCATGTAGGAAGAATGAACAGGTGGAGGAATGTAACATTTCTGACCTATGATTGTCTACTGTTCTTGCTGATAATGCAGTGGGGCTCCTTCACAGTGAATAGGTCAAGAGAATATGAATAAATACATTCGGACAACCCTTTGCTTTATGATCAGTTAGTGCCAAATAATGGAACACACCAAACACTAGCAGAGATACTTTAGCTCTAAATACACAGACATAAGTTAAAAGGTGATACCTGTAAAGGTTTTACAGTCCAACACCATTCTTACAAAAATAATTCTTACATAAAAAGAGTGCTGAGTCTTCCTGATATTTAGTAGGTTTTGGTTCTGTGTGAGCATCTCCCTGGACTTCTAATGCCAAAATAGAAATGCACAGATGAAAAAGTACTATGCCAATGTCAATAAGTACTTAATAGGGTTCTCAGTGTCCAACAGCATCCACAAGAAAAAAAAAGAAAAAAAAATGTTTTTCAACATTTAACGCTTTTCTGTAGGAGTTTTTTTTTGCTTTCTTTCTCTTCTAAACATCAACACACTGTACCAATTATTTTAAAAGCCTTTTTCCAGTATTTTCATTGCTATTTACTAACAAAGGTTACAATTTTGATTTGCCCCCTCCTTATTTTCTTCAGAGGAAGCAAAGTCAAATAACAGCTTAATGAGTATCCTGCTATCTGAGACCTTTGCCTAACCCAGTTGTGCAAAACCAATTAGAATTGCACATTTGCAAATTGGGAGCATACAAGCATAACCAGCTCCTCCTTTCCCTTCCTCCCTCACCCCCAAAACAGGAGTGGATTGTAACTAAACTCAATTTGAAAATATGAAGACCCTTTGATGATATAAATGTTGCTAAAGTCATAATACCTAAAAGAATTTCTTTTTTTTTTTTGAGAACTCATGTCCTAACCCAAAAGGGTACACAGGTGTATTTATTCTTTAAAGAAAATACACTTTAAATGTCCAAACAGATGATCATAGGGAATTACTTGTGCGATTGTTATTATTTTGTTGTTTTATTTGGGTTTTTTTTGCTATGCACTACATAATTTTTTATTTTTTTTTTTTCACATGAAGTCTTTTGTGAAACACCTGAAAACACAGACTTTTTCTTTCCTTGAACCCTGGCCAGCCACATAGGGTGCTCAGTTTTCCACACATGCAAGTTCCACTTGAAATGCCCAAATCTATTCTGTTTGACATCCAGGTACCACTACAAAAAAGCATGTTTCCTCTGCACCACTTTCCATGGGCAGGGAGATGTTCAGTCATTCCCAGGAAAGTGGATCTTCATCATGTATTAAGGTGACCTGGGGAGACAAAGACCATCACTCCCAACACTTCCCCTTCACCCCTCAGTTTTATATACTAATAATGATACCATATGGTGTGGAATATCCCTTTGGTCAGTTGAGGTTAACTTCCTGTCTGTGTCCACTCACAGCCCTTTGTGTATTCCCATCCTCCTTGCTGGTGGGAAAATGTGAGAAACAGGGAACTGACATGGTGTAAAGATGGTTCAGCAATAGCTAAAACATCCCTATGTTATCAATACTATTTTCATTACAAATCCAGAGCATAGCACCATAGAAACTACTATGAAGAAAATAAACTCTATCCCACCCAAAACTAGAACAAGATGTCAAGTACAAGTATCTAAAGCAGCAACAAATGACTATGGGTAGTCAATTGAATGAAATCCATACCCATCTAAAAAGATAGGCTATAATAAATCAGGATACTGTAGTGTGAGCAAAAAAATAATGACATTTCAACTAGCTTTTACAATAAAAATATACTTTATGAGAGGGTTGTCAAGCAAAAGGACAGGCTTCTCCTCTCCTCAGTATCCTTTCTTTGGTGCAATATACTATATAATCTTTCATGCTATATTATTTAACTTCTCTTAGAACATATAACCTGCAGCTGTTCATAACATTGATGCTTTACACTGCTTTTTAAATAGAGAACGAAAGAGAATTGAGCCAGGGCAAAGCATCTTGTAAAATTCAAATGCTGCCACTGTTTTGCAAAGACCTTCCTCCTTAGGGATTTGCATATGAATGGTCCAACTCTGAATGTTTCAGGTTGTGATCTAAGCCAAAGAATCCATCAACAGGCTGGTCTTGAAGTCTCAGGAGGCACAGATAAGAGGTATTTTATAATAACAACAATAACAAACCTTTTCTTTCAGGGGAGAATGGATGTGGAGCAGGGGGGATTAAAACCACAACCAAATACACATATTGGAAGAGTTAGTCTCCTTTTGGATTATATCTGCAAGCACACACATTTTGCATTCGTGAACTTCAGGGATAACAGAGGACACTGAAGCTAAATTTGCACTTAGAAGTGCAACTATTAAAACGGATTGTTCTCTCTTTTGTGAGAAAAAAAAAAGTCTTGGCAGTTCCTCAGTTCTTCACAACATGAAGCTAAAGGTCAATATTAGTAATAGTGAGGCAGCTAATACTGCTAAGTGCTAGTAAGTGGCCATAATGCACTTCAATACACATAAAATAACCTCATGCGTTCTATACAGGTATAATCAGCAGGTCCATTAAGTGGCATATTAAATATAAGCCATAAAACAAACAGAAGAACATCAACTTTTTAATGATGTCAAACAACAATCAAATCTTCAGGTCAAAATCATTGTCCATGTAATAAGACAAAGCATCCTTTTTCATCAAAGTTCTTTTCCTTGTCATCTGTGCTCCAGGGCAGAATCCTTCCCTCTCACAGGCTTCTCATCTTCCGCAAGAGATGCAATTTTTTCCCCATTCTTCTTTTTTATTTTTTTTTAGATTTGTTTCCAAGAATTTCTCTCCTAAATGAGACTATTTTCTTTTGAAGAAGTAGTAAGAGCTTAGTTGATCTGAACACTTCTACCTTTCAGAATATATCTCAGGTTCAATATCAAGAAAATGTTCAATCTTAGATCTGATAATGAGTTGGGATTTTTTTTTTTCAACAACTATTTTTTTTTTAGCAGTAAGTTTCAGGCTATCATCAGGTTTGGAAAGTGTAGGCTGTTTTGCTCTCCTGTTTTATAATGAGACATCACTTGTCCACACTTCTGCTTTCTCAAGTACACTTACTCAAATATCTGTATCACTAGTTTTTCCTTACCCTTGTTAATAATTGTTATTTCCAAGTTATCTCACATCTGCTATTGTGTTACAGTGTAAATTTTTAAACAATAAAACAAAACAAACAAAGTGCTCATGCTCCTAAAAGGAAAATATGTTTTATTTCTCAGGTACACTATATTAGCACAGTGTTAGCCCTATCCTTCCTCTCTACAGTTTTCATTACTTAAAGCCATGTTCAAGGCAGAGAACAAATATTCTCTAAGCTGCCCACCTGCTCCACTGCAGATGTCTGGGATCAGATCAAGTCAACTATGTAACTTACATCTACATGATAGCTTTTCATTTCAGACCATCCTAGAATAGCGAATATGACTTAACAATGGAGTCAATAAAAATATTAAGGGGGATTACCTAGGATGCCAGATATACAGGCAGTGTCAGAAGGACTGAATAACACCTCTGGTTATCTATTTCAGAAGTTAGTTTTTTCCTTCTCATTACCAATTACAATAATCACTTAAAATTATAAAAACAGCTGCATAGGGTCATGCATCCCATTTTTTGAACCATGGTCACAAGCAGATACCTAAGGAAGAGTAAGATCAATGTAAACATTTCTCGCTAAAATTCTAACAACTTCCCACTCTCAACACTTAAGGGGTTTCAGAAATTAGACATTACTTCTATGAATGCATGCAAGCGTTAGCTTGTGTGCTGTTTTAGAAAATATTCTCGTCACCATCATTTACAGCACTTTGATTTGTCTCTACAAAATTCCATGAGGTATCTAAGGCTTACTGTATATTGTAATCTTCCCAGAAGAGAAAATAAATATAGCTATTGGACCTACAATGCTCCAAGCACATCAGGGAGCCACAGACATGTTTCAATAGCAATCAAACAGCCTTCTGTGTCTGCATGCACAAGCAAGCTCAGAAAGAAACCTTGTTTTACTGTTGCTGACAACTCTAAGGTCACAGTAAGCCTTGTCTTCCTTATCCTGTGATATGAAGCCTAAAAAGGACTCTCTATGTTAATGGCAAACAAAATTAATTCTGTATATGAATGGCTCCTGAAAATTCAAAGCAAATGTAAATCCCAAGTGATCACACAATCCACAAAAAGGTGGAATTCTCATCTTTATGAGATCAGAACGATTTCACAATCATATGATGTGTTCATAATAAATTAATAAGCAGTAATTATAAAGATGTAAGGCCAGAATACTCAAATTCAAAGGCTAACAGCTCATAACCTATAGCTTTACTCAGGTACTTAAATAATTGTAAGCCCTAGACATAAAGAAGTTGAGAGGAGTTCTTACTATTTGTTTTCAATTAATTTCAAGTGATTCTCAATAAAACATAAAAGACAAAGCTAAAGTATTTTAAAGAGCTAATATAACTTTAGAGAATGAAAAATACTCTCTCACACTTTTTCATAAAGTCAAGTCACAGGGCCTATATCACAGATTTATTTTCACATAAA
Source organism: Sclerurus mexicanus (assembly GCA_013396755.1). Classification (NCBI taxonomy): domain Eukaryota; kingdom Metazoa; phylum Chordata; class Aves; order Passeriformes; family Furnariidae; genus Sclerurus; species Sclerurus mexicanus. Next base: position 194,023 of record VWZF01002177.1, read on the forward strand.
AAACACAAATATTTATAGTCCAACCAATTGTTCAGAACATAAGCAGGAAAACATATTACTATTATTAATATTAATATAATATACTAATTATTTAGATGAATACCTTTAATGTCTTTGACTCATTCAAAACTAATGGAAATATTATTTAAAAATTAATTTTCTGTACATTGGAAACTTTATTCATAAATGGATTTGCTCCAAACAAACTTTGAAAAATATATAAAAACTTGTTTATAATAAAATATTTGGTCAATTCTACTAAAAGAACCAGTAAAGTTGACATGTCTGATCATTTTGTTTGCTTGTTTAGTCTCTAAAAAGCATGAAGGACAGCACCTAGATTAGTAGATGCTACAAGTGGAATTGGAAACAGATTGGATTGTATGCCAGGTTCACACATTAGGAAAGGGAAGGTGAATGGAAACCTTTTATTCTGTAACTGAAAAGTGAGTTCACGTCACATGTTACATGGAATGAAGACTCAACCACAGAAGTCAGGAAAGAGTAGAACCTTATTTTGATCTTATAAGATCTAAAACTTCTCCAGAAATTCAAAGGCTGTGGCTGCTCCTTTGTTTACTCTTTCTGTGTTCAGTGTTGGTTAATGAAAAAGTGTATATACCAAGCATAAATCTAGCTACCCCAAATGGGAGGTTTCCAATTACTTCATGTATTTCAAAAGTACTTCATTTTTTACTGCTCAAACACATCAGTAAGGCTGGTATCTCTCCTAAGTGGTGCATGAAGTGAAAATGTGGGCCACCATTTCAACCATTTTATTACAGAGAATGTAATTGAACTCACCTAAATTTAAGTCATGCACTTTCTGGACTAGTAATCTATCAGTAGATGGACTAGCAATCCTACTCTTGTACTGACAGAAGAAGGGAGAAACTTTAGGGCCAAGCTGTTCAGTATAATCTCCTAAAGTGCCTCTTCCCACTGGTTGTAAAAGGATCTTGGGGTGACTAGCTCAGATGCCACAATCTGTATTTGGTCATATGAGCTTAAAAGATGCACTTGTTAGATTTTATATCTCTGCAAAAGGCAATTTTGTAGATGCTATGTGGAACTCCACTTAGGACCCTCTACTTTTAGTCCCTGTTTTAAACAATAATGACTAAACAATAATGATTATTCCTTAAGAATACTATAAAACAACACAGATAAATATACAGGAGTATTAGGGATATATAATGGGTTTAGATCTGTAAATGAAAACCTTCTCAATATTGCTCATTTTTACATAAATAAGCTAAGTGAATTGAATAGAAGATTATATAAATAATTTGGAAAGACACTTATAATAAAAAAGGTTTTATTGTCCAAAAGAGGGATTATATAGTTTAGATCTGTCTTTATAAGATTAGTGTTCAGTGATTACATTAGTATTATGTGCAATGTTTTCTTTTAAAATACAGTTGAAAGGGAAAAGAACCTTTTCTACAAACATCTTGTTTCTCCATATGTGAAACTTCTAATTTTTTTTAATAAAAATTTTCAGTTACCTATTTGATATTACAGAGGAAACTTTAGATAAAATTACAGTGATTTTTTTATTAGATGTGAATAGACATGACTAAACTATTAGCATTGGATGTCAACCTGTGGCATATTCCAATGACATACATGGAAAAAAACTTTACATTCAGAATATTTTCAAAGTTGCTGATGAATCTGATAAAGGATAATCCTACTCCAAATAAAAGGAATAAGAATAACAAATAAAAAACTGTACAGAAACATGAAAATTCTTAGGATTACCTTGAAAGTTATATGATTTTTAGCCAAAATTCTATCTTCTTTGAATTTCATGAGACCTTTTCGATTGCTGATCTCACTTGGGTAACAATATTACATTCCATATTTACATAAATGTACAATGGATGTTCCTTTCCCTAGCTGAGCTTAAAGAAAATTTTATGTGTGAGAAGGCTCTTTTATTTGTATTCCTTGCAAATCAAATAACAAGTTCTGACTTTGAAGGTATTACCAAGTTCTACTAATGAAAAAATAAAACACACTAATATTCCAACTAAGTTCAGGTTTATTTAAAAAAATTATTAAAATCAGAATATTTCTATCAGAAAGATCATCATGGCTTCGATTTATGATTTTCACTTAGTCTCAATGAGAACAATGAATTAAACTGTAATTTGAAATTCGATAACATTGAATCTTTGCAACAGAGTTGTGAAGAACGGAAATATTTGTGTGTTAAAGGCCAAATTCCTTAGCCCTTTTCCTGTGCTGTGCTGTGCTGTGCTGTGCTGTGCTGTGCTGTGCTCTCCTCTCCTCTCCAGCAGAATCTGTAAGAGCCTTAGGGAAACACTGACGAAATAACTCTTCCTAATTACAGGCGGTGAAATCAACAGCCTAGCCCTTCTCTAGACTTTTTTTAAACAAATTTCATGACAGATATCTTTAAGAAGAGATTTGAAGTATGTTCCAAGCAAACAGATCTAGATTTGAACTTTCATGTTATAGACAATGCCATCAGTACCTTTTCATATTCACCCATCATTTTATGGAAAAATATTTTCAAAGTGGCCTACAATAACCAGTTTTCAGTTTGTTTCTGTGATTTACCTGGAGAGAAGATCATCAGTAAGATTCTGGAGCTAGGTAGACTTTCGAAGGCTATATCTATGCCTCTAGATTAAAGGAGACCATGGCCAAATCCCTGGCCTGTTAGTGCTCTAGAAGAAACACTCAAACTGCATAATCATATAATAAATATAAAACCCCACAAAACTTAGACCAAGTGCAACCAATCTTTTCCTCACTACCTGGGTCATTATAATGCTATGTATAATACTTTGCATTGTCTTTTTATACGTGTCATATTAGAGGACCTTAAGTATTGATTGAAATCACTATTGAGCCACATAGACTACCCTTTTTTTTTGGTTTTGTTAAAAAAAAATTAATTTAAATTTATCAATTTCCAATACTAAAATATATCTATAGAGAAAAACACAGAGCAGAACACAAATATATTTTGTAGATAATCTTGCAGAAAAGTTTAGTTTAACTGAGATTTCCAACAGTCATGTTTATCATTCCAGTTTGAATACGCCTAGCTTCAGCTTCCAGTCACCTGACTTCATTACATGCACATAAATGAGATTTAAAATTCTCACTTTCTGAAAATTCATCATGTAAACAATTAGTGACTTTCATTTGATAAATTATCTAGAAAGACAATGGATTTCATTAAACCTGACTTTTGACTAAACGTATATTTAGGTTTCCTCTATGATCAAAGGAATGAAGTATATAAGGTAGAGAATGCTTTTTGTCCCATCCTAAGATCAGAATCAAGGGAAGTGACATTTTCACTAAACAGTCTCTAGACACTTAACTTTTAAAAAGAGTAAAGATTAGTGAGGCAATTAAAAACTGACTGGTGAAAAACTTGAGATGCTTCTGAAACATCTGCACTGCTATTCAGATCATATTTGAACTACAAAATAAGCCTTTATTATTGATCAGTATCTTTAGAGTGCTGACATCAAAACTGAAGATCCTTGTAATGAGCTCATTATCATGCTGTATTTATATGAACACCACCTGTTTTTACTCTGTGTATTTATTATGCATCAAACAATCAGTTTACAGGCTTAGCCACTATATCTTGTTTGGATTTTATTTTCCCATAATAGAATAATGTTATTTCCAGAACATACACTGTCTTCAAAAGAAAAGCTTTTATAAGTGACTTAATCTTAGGTGTTCACTAGTCAAAGAGAAATAAAAAATGCTGCCTTAAAAATTAATCCCCCTCTTGCAACTGTGAGAGAAGAGATCTCTGAAAGAAAACCACAAACAGAAGTTACTTAGCTCTGCTAAACTTGTGACATTTGAAACAGTTTCAGCCTAAGGTGATCACATTGCTATGTACTTGACAGGACTGCTTTGAGCAACTGGAAAGCAGTGTTCTCAACCAGAAACAGAAAAATCCATCATTCAGAGTCCTGCTGCAAGGAAGGAGTTTCAGTGGCAGAGTTAAGGTACCTGTTCACATACCTACATTGGACTTCCAAATATCATGAACTTACAGAAGGAGTTCTGTACCTTCATCCAGCTGTCTTTTAGCCTCCATATGCTGATATTCATCAGCTCTTTCTCGTATGTTTACTTTTCATTAGGCTTTCCAAATGAAAGAGAAAAAAGGCTACTAATTCTTCAATTAAGTCCTTTTTTTAGTCCCAGGATATGAACTTCAACATTTAACGTAATGGAACTTTTGTTTCTAGATTTCATTGACATAATGTGTTTTCAAAAGCAGGCAGGCAGATATTTTAATCATAGATAAATTAAAAATTACACTATTAAAAAGCAAGTGAATACAGACCAGATGGAAACTTAATTTTAAACACACAAAAGGCAATAGGATGTTATTGATTTGGATATCAAGTACCAGTCACATGTAAATACACAGAAGCACCTCTTTAAAGACTCAAGTCTTAAATGCAATTATTAGATTCAATGGTGGAATCTTGTTCCAAAGCCTCAAAATAACATCTGTTTGTAATTCACCTGGAATTCAGACACAAAATTCTAATTCAACATGCAAAGTACCTTAGGAAGATTGGCTCTGTGCAAATGTACTTTAGTATCTGCCAGTCCCATGATCAAGTGGTTTAAGGTCTGATATAGCAATGAAAAATTCATATTCTGTCTTTAGTAAAATAGAAATATACACATATAAAAATATTTTATATCATAATTATATAGTAATATGCATATGTTTATTGAGACTTTGCTTACTACTGCCAGTATTATGCTCATCAAAGTTTTTGTTGATGAATGTACTCAGTTATTTTTTACCCACTCCTTTTGTTTCTCTAACATTTTAGTAAGTGTATATTTGTGTAGCCATGTTCTAAAGGGAATGAACATAATAAAGATGAGACATTTTTCATCTTGAAAAAACTGTGAGGATTTCAACAGACAACCATGGAATGAAAAGAATGATTTCAATATTCTGGATGTTCTCTACAAGAGGTAAGTGTGAAAGTGTGCTGCTTTATAATGATATTCCCTAGGAGAAGTAGAATTTATATATAGTCATTGGCAGCCTCTCTATAAAATGGCTTCTGTTTGCTGTGATGTTTGATTTGAATGATGAGATGTAAAACACACCTACAGAGAAAAGAAACCAACATATATCTGTTGCTTGAAAATCAACAAGGTACCATCAAAAGTGAAAATCACTTAAATTGTTATAATATACAGTTACAAACTTTAAATCTTATAAAAAATTGTCATAGGACAAATTTTGCAAGTCTAGTAAATACAAACAATTTACAGAGCTTTAGGAGCCCATATGCTCAGTTCTTGCCAATTAGATCTAAGTAAAATTAAATTTTCAGTTACGTGCTTGTAGTTGGGCATTAAAATAAATTCAAATGGCTATTAATGATGCCCAAATATTTTGACATGTGGCTGCACTGAAAATCCATCTAGCAAACAGAAAAAAATATCTACAAGGAGTTTTTACATACATATTTTCACACACATGGGAAAATCTGCTTGATGTTCCCTTTCAGCTAACATCAAAAATATTCTGTAGGCACGCATGTTCATGTCCTCTATTTTACACTCTTATCACATCTTTCTTTTACAATTTATTCCTTTTCTTTTTAGTTTCTCTCATAATTTCTTAATTTTTACTCAAGTTCAAAAAAAATGCATATTTGCTCACTCATTCTTCTCTTTTATGTCTAGTATATACATATATTTCTTCTCTTACTATTTTCCTTGTACTGTAAAGAGAAAACAAAACCATCACTATCAAAATGCTTCATTTTACCAATACCAAATATTTAGATTTTTTCCACACTGAAGTTCTGTCAAAGTTTTGTTGAAACTGACACATTTTTGTAGATGCTAAAATTTCATCTAAATAGCTTTATTTTATAGAAAGCTGACAACTAAAAAAAAAAAAAAAAAAACACCAACCCCAAAACTAAATAAAAAAACCAAACCCTTCACCAAAATCCACATCTAATGTTTCCCAACAGCTACCAAATTTTCTATACTGTTGACTTTGTTTTCTGTTGCTAGGTCATAAATCTTTTATTTTCCCTTATGCTGTGCCCCTACTGCAGCAAGACAGACAACAAGACTACTTTATTCCAAGATAAGAGTTTTGCATTCTGTAAACACAAAACTGAGCAACCTATATAGACACAACATCTCCTTATATTTTACCTATCAGTAGCTCTCTAGTTTGATGTGTGGAAGCACTGAATCAATAGAGCTTCTTACATAATCAGTAGAAAATGTATTAAGATTTTTTTTCTTTTTTTTTTTCACATTTTGAATTGCTCCAGTTGGCACTGTCATCTCCAGTAATGGAACAGGTTAGGCTTCTCTGAATAGCTAGATATGTCTTAGAAAATTAAGTCACAGACAGTTGTGATGTATATAGAGATAGCTGATCAGCTTTCTACTGTTTATGTTAGGTCTGTGCATGGCATTGTTTTGTCTTAGGCCACTTCATCCTCTCCCAAATTACGAGATAGCTGCCTGGTTTGCGCAGAAATGGATATAACTTTTCCACTTCACTGTCCTCTTGTGTATTTTGGAAGCAAATAGAGGTTTCAGTAGTTTCGCATGTCTGACCAAAGTCAGTTAGTGTTGAAGAACCATCCTTGGCACAGTTTAGTTGACTATTAACCTCTGATTCTAGTTCAGCCAGACACTTATTCTTTGATATTTCAGAGACTTAACTGGATATTTTACTTCATCTCCTCTGATGTTTGCAATTAATTATTTTCAAGCCTGCTCACTGAAATAACATCAGGGCACTCTTACAAAGAGGCAGTATATAAGTAAATAGGTAACAGGTCAGTTAAGCACAATCATTATAGCAAGAGAAAACAGAGAAAGAAAAAGTAACTCAGAGGAAATGTTGGTCTATTAGAAGAAATGTGCTTTTGAACCAAAAATAATGAGTGATATAACCATATTTTAGGTTTTGTTCATTTTTTTCAGAAGTATTTTCACTTCCAGAGCCAAAGTTTGGAATAAATATTTTTGTAAACTACTGTATGCAGTAGAAGTAGTAAAAAATGTATCAGCTGCATCAGTCCTATTTTTGCAATATTGACCTGTTACCACAAAAGAGAAAAAAAAAATAAAGTGAAAAAATTCCAGTGAGCAGTTGCACATTTTCTCAGCCTTTTTCATTTTTTTTCTTTGTTTATAATATGACTAAGTTATGTATAAAAATACAGTACATGAATCATTGGATCATTCTGGATCTATGCAATAAAATTGGAAATGTCAGAACACGGACAAGCATCGTGTTTCATCATAATGAAAAATAATATTTCATCAGTAACCTTTAAAGGAGAAAACAGACAGTATTTCATGAAATAATTTTAAAGATGACTTTCTAAGGTATACTCCTCCCTCTAAGCTAGATTCCAAGTAGTGTCCATATAAGCCAATGGAAAAGAGATCTCCACTGCCCCAGGCAAGGAAAATTTGATTTCTGTATTTCACAACACTTTCACCTCATATATTAAACTTACTGTAAACTATACTGTTTGTTTTGGTTTGGTTTGTTTAAGCATATTCGGGATGCCTAAAGCTTTTTAGCTTTATATATTTATGCATTAACCTTCAAATAAATAAATACGATGATGGAAATGCACTCAGGCCTGCAAGAATGTTATTTCCTCTGACTTAAAACATTTCATAAACATTTTATTTTTCCTCTTTCTCTCCTGGTTGGAAATATTTACTGTTCGTTTATGCTATTTATTACCAGGTGCTATAAATAATGTAGAGCAAATTAGGCTGTTAAAGGTTGAAATATACCAATATGACTATATGTCTTCATGGAACCAGGTTGCTGATTCTTAACTAAACATAAAAATTCTTAGGGTCACTAGCACCAAGGGTCACTACTGTTAATTTTAGGATGCAAAACTGACATTTATTGTAATTTTTTAAATACTATCTAAACATCTAAATTATTTCCCTAATATCAAATAGATGAAGCAAATATAACTTCACGTTTCTGTCAGAGGAAAAATAAAGTCTTCATACAATTGTTTTGTTTCCTGTCTGTTCAAAATATATGCAGGATCTCAGCTACTCTGTACATGCTCTAAGAAACAAAGTCAAATCTTCCACTCTAGCCTGGGCATGTCCAGATGAGAAAGTATATCTAGAATTCATACCATTTTTACATATTCTGTATCTCCATTAGCTACCTGAAGACCTTTTATGAAGAAAAATAAACATTTATTTTCCTTTAGGATGGAATTAATTACATTACAGGAATCTGTTTCTCTGTGGTGATTACCAAAAGGACTTCAATAATTACCTCCAGTGCGGCTATCTATACACTAGATGGCAAATGTTAGGTGAACTAAATCCCACCTGGGAGATAAAAGAGAGAGTACATCCAGAGTAAAAATGTGAACTTCTACTAAAAGTTTTCATTATATAAAATTTGACCCTTCTGCACTTATGACAATATGAAATAGAAATATGGTTATCCAACTTTGACATAATTATTGCTAATGAATCTCAACAATCACATTATATAAAAACAGTTCTGGAACAGGCTTAGAAAAAACATTCAGTATATTCCACTGTTATGTACATTATTTTATAATTTTACTTTTGTGCATCATGTAATGAGGAATGAGTACTGAAAAACCGAACGTAGCTATAACATTAGAAGTTCTGGTCTAAACTAGTTGGGGCAGAGACATGGGGCAGGGACCGTCTCATGGAAACTACTACACTAAGTCTAGATGATGCTAATTAAACCCACTTTCTTCCTCTGCCTCTTTCCCTTCTCTTGATAATAACTATGTCTAGGACAAATGCCTGGAATTTAACAAGGAATTACTGCTGTTAAAAGAATGACCTATAAGATTATTGCTGTTGTAAATGAGAACAGATATGTTTCTATGCTTTAGTTTACCCTTATTTTGAGAATTTACCTGCCTGAATCTCATCTTAGTTGCTATGAGTTTTATGTGCCATAAATGCATGAATCTTAAGGATTATATTTTTAATTAGAAATATCTTAGCAGAAACAGATTTTGTGTTGTAAAATGGAAAGCCCATGGTTGCTTCTGTGTTGAATTTTCATATGGCCAAATTCATTGCATAAGTATATGGGAGGTATATGAAATGCCAGTCTTTTCCATATGTAAAGACCACCCACTTTCCCTATTATGTTCACATATGGTCAAGATTTATATGAGCCAAAAAAGGAACCCAATTAGCATCTCATTGAAAACAACAGTACCTAACATTCAACAACACTAAAATAAAAGGATGCCCAGATCAGAACTGAATACAATTTCTGCTCCAAAATCAAGTAAGTGAAGCATATGTGGCTTAAAAAAATTACATCAGCTACAAACTCCAGTCTATTGAAAATTGTAGTCTTTGTTACTTGCTAGCAAAGTTTTCACCATTGTACTTAATTTTCTGCTGAATGTTGTTTCAGACATGAAATTTCCATAACTCATCAAATACCGTATTATCCTCCAAGTTAATTGTCCATTTTCTGTTTTCAATCTATATTATTAATTGAATAATTTCTTTAAATTTATATACATTAGTTTAGCTTCCAATTTAGATTCCAGTATGAATAAGTAGCTCTAGCATATATAAAATTCTGAAATTACATTGAGAAATCTGAGTCATGACAGTCCAGGAACATCCTTTTTAGAAGATACCAATTTAGTTGTTTGTTCCAAACAGAAATAAAATATTGATAGGTTGGGAAAAAAAAAAAAAAAGACTAAAAGAAGAAAAGTTCAAATTACCATTTTGTCATTTTTTACCGGTACATTGTGGAAGATGTGAATCCACAGGATGGATAACTTACAGATGCTTTTCTAGGCTTCGTTTTCATGAGAATCTCTAAAATAATGAGAGTTTAGACTTTTGTTATAATGAAAGCTCTACTTTATGCTTTGTTATTTGAACGTTCTCTTTGCCTCATTCCCCTTAAAAACTGAATAATTTCAAATTATTTCGCCTTGTAACTCTCTTGTTTTTAGCTTATTTTCAGTTATTTCAGTTGGTGATTCATTTGGTTTGTGTTGTTAATATCAGTAAATTACAATGGTGTTACTATATTTCATTCATATCAGTAAGTTTTCTAGTAGCTGCAGCTTATGCTACTCTAAAATAGCTAAAGCTTAAATAAAAGTTGATCTTAATTATAACTTCTTTAGCCCACATATGTGTTTTAACTGTTTATATATCAGCTTTTTGAATAATACCTTTTACTTATGCCTCTAACTAGTATTTTCAAGGAAAGTTTTTGCCTACTTATATGAAACTTTCCTTATTACAAACCACCTGCTGTGTTTGGTTCCCATCTCTTGATAGAAAGGGTATCCTCTTGTGACTTACTGTAGGCAAGACATATTCCTACTCTATCAAGACCTCTTTCTTCACGATTTCTTCATAAGAATACTTATTCACCTATTGTCCTTCTCTTTTTTTTTTCCCTTAAGACATCCCATCTTTCATTTGTTTTTTCTACTTCTCAGCTTAAATTTATATTTGAAGTTTTATTATCACGGTCCACCTGTTTTTCCTGCTTATACAGTGCTCATCTGGTCTCCTATCATGATTAGAGCTTTCAGGCAGTTAGAGATAATGTCTCTTTTTAGCTGCCAGCAGAACAATTTCCATGTTAAATATAATTTTTAGATATTACATAACAAGAGGACTTCTCAGTTGCATTTTATTCTCTAGGTTGTTATTAATGAGCTATTATTCACTTGCTATAGGATACAAAAAAACATATAAAGCAGCAGATAAAAATTAAAATCTACTTGAAAGCATCTAATACGTACTGAACTCTGTCTTTATAGGAACTTTTATATATATAGGAACACCACAAATAACACCTTTGTGGGGTTGTAAAATTATGAGGGCTTTTTGTCTTTTATAAATTTTCCTTTACTAAATTGTGTATGTACTCACCTACCGAGTTTTGGCAAACCTTGAGTCTCACTTCTGCAGTCCTGAAAAAGGACAGCTTCTTGAGTCTAAAGCAGTTGTTCATAGATCCATCATAATAAGGTATGATCTTGTCCAGTTTCAGAACAGAAACATTTTCTTTCTACAAGTTACACAAAAGTAATCAGTTTGGGATGCCCCACTTAACAGAAGTTACTCTTTCACCTTCAGCTGACATTAGATCTGTGTCTGGATTTGTGTTTTGTTCTCCAGAAATACACCTAGAATTGACAGTGTTTGTTAGTGGCCTTTACTCTTTTCTTAGATAGAGGCATCAGGCCACTGGACTTGGTGTGCTATATAACAAAGTTGAAATTATATATACTTAATTTAATTTTTCCTGCATAATTCTTAGTCTTCATTGGCATGGCATTCTTATTTTGCGAACGAGAATGTTCATGACTGCTATCATGAGTTCCAGTTCAAATCAGGTGGGAATTCAAGGTTTACATATTTCTTTGGTCACTTCCCACCCCATTCAGGCATTTTTATTTCCATTATAGAAGTACCCAGAAATAGATTCCAATCATGAGAAAAAATTATCATGCATAAGCAAAACAAATGTTTTCCACACATCACTAATATTGAAATAGAGAAAAAAATGTAAAACATAAGATTTCTTTATGTTTTATTATTATGTGCAATTTCTAAGTATACTTGTAAACCTCACTCTTGCTGCTCTTTTTCTCTCTGTTACCATGTGTCTATGTCTTCCTCTGTTTAAATGCAATAACAGTACCTCATACATTTAAAATGGATTTCATCTTTTCCTTCTATTTTTTAAAGTTAACTAGCCATTTAGTAGTTGTAAATGATAAATGAGGAGGAATTTAATTCGATTATGAATTTTTCTTCTAAAGAAAAGCTAGTTTCTCTACTGCATATATATTTCATAAGTCTTTCTTGAAAATAAGTAATGGTTCTACTTTTGTGTAATATTACTGAGCCAATATTGTTATAGCAAAATAAAAATGAAATTAAAATATAATTAATTAATATTTCTGAGTTAATTATAATAACAGCTTATTCATGACATAGATTGCAATTATATAATATATATAATATGATAATATAATATAATACATATAAGATTGCAATTATATAATATATATGTTTCCTGCTAAGCAACAAACTACTCACAGAGCTCTAACTCAAGAAAATTTCATGGAACACATCCTGGAATTGTCACATGCTTTATCAAAATGCAACTTTCTAACCACTGAAATACCTGACATGTAAGAGTGCACATAGTGAAAAAGAGATAGAAGAAATACACCTGGGCAACCTTGTTACAATCATCTATTTCCTTGCAAATAGCATGTAAACTGCTGCAGATCTTAATGGCTAAATCATTCTGGCTCATGAAAGTCTATACACATTGAAAATACTGCCTAAAAGAGCAAGATACTAGAAAATTTGGTTTCCAGTCATTTGCTGCTGATAGATTCTATTCTGTGAAAGCAAACCATTTCAGTGAGATTTAAGTATTGTACTCATGAACAGAACTGGTGCTGAGTCACAAATGTTATTTCACACATTGCAATAAGTTCTCTTCATTTGGTTTGGAAGCCTGAGAGTCAAAAAACAATCATTCCACTTCATGGTTATGTGGTTCTTCATGGTAATATGTTGTGTATACAGTCACTCATTTATAGCACCTTTATATAGGAGGTTTCATGAGTGCAGGATTCACATTCTGATGCTTACTCTGAAGTCATAGCTACTTAAAGAGCTACTCTCAATCAGAATTTACTATTACTGTTATAATTACGAAGCTGATGACTAACATGAATGAAGAAGAAATCTAGTTCAATGACATCTTGTGTTTTGACCTTATTATTGCAGAAACCAATGATTACAGTCACTGATGAGCCAGCTGTTCTGCCTCAGTTCCATAAACTAAAATTAAACTTTTCTGAAACATGTACACTCTTATTATGTGCAAAAGAAAAAAAAAAAAAAAGATGAAAAGGAAAAAAAGTATCCTGCTAGTTGTCAGTTCTTATGAACATCAGACTAAATCTTGTTACCTGGTCATTATCAGAAGAACAATGTTACTACCTTCTTATCCTAGAAACAGAATCTGTATGAACATAGAGGTTATGTTAGTATCTTTCTGTACTCTATGATGACTGCTTGGGGTTTCCTACAAATTTTCCCCTTTAGAGTATGGAGAGATTTGAGGAAACAGAATGTTATGTGCCATCTGTCTTGTAGACAAACTAGATCCCAAATTTTTGAAGGACAAAATGAAAAATAAAATTATATGTCTTAGTATCTTTGCAACCATTTTTATCCTGGTGATTTCCAAGTTAAAAAGATCTTACTAAAATAAGTTCCACATATTCTTTGATTGAAAGTTAATTTTTAGGATATTAGAAATATAGTAGACTCTTTAGCAGATTAAATAGATGCCCTAGTTGCACAGAGGCAGAGCCTAGCACCATGTGGGCATGGGGTGGCGTGGTTGTGGAGGGGAGAAAAAAGTGAACATACACCAGAAGTGCACCATTTGGTCCCATCTTTTAACTTGGATAAGTAGCCAGAGACCAGGGCTGAGGCCTCTGTCCCTCTCCTTCGCTGCCTGTCCCTTCCCATCCTTTGGGAAGAACACAACTCCAAGCAGCAAACAGAGCTGAGCCCATCAGAGTGCACATGATGTGGCACTGGTGCTGGAAGCAGTTGTGAGAAATGGAGAATCAGTGAGACAAGCCCAACCAAGCCTAGTCAAATCTCTGTGCCCTGAGCTGTAGGACCATGACTGCAAGAATGATCAAATCCCAGCTGACTCTTAAATTGTGCGGGATCTGCTGCTCCAGCTGGATACTCACAAAACTATGGGGCCTTATGAGGTTCATCCAAGAATCCTCAAAGATCTAGCTGATATCATCAAATACTGCTGAGCCAAGCAGAGCCTAGGCCTAGGCATGCAGTCCAGGAATGGAGAAGGCAGCAAACACAGCTGAGTCACAGACATGGATCCAAAGTGGCAAATACAGCTGAAGGGAGCTGGCAGAGTGACAGGAAGTCAAACCTGAGAAAAGCTGGGTGGCACAGCACAGAATCTAACCGTATCAGGGCAGGGAAGTGTGATGCAATGCAGATGATCCACCTTTTTGGGGGTGGTTCATCACTGTTTTTTTGTTGGCTTGGGCTTGGGGATGGGTAACATTGGCTGCAGAGAGTGTCCATCATCTTGTCTTCATCTCAGAAGCAACCACATGGCACTTCTAGCTGTGGGAATGCCCACCATCTTTTTTCAGTCTCAGCAGACACATAGAACTGAGTCAAGGTGGGGAACACCTTTTGTGTGTAAATCACCTTCTCTTTTGTATAATTTTGTTATAACTATTGTTCCTGTTACTGCATGTTTCTTATTTCCTTGATGTTTGTTTTCAGTAAATTGTTATCTCACCGCATACTCTGCCTTTGGCCCTCTCTCACTGGAGGGAGTAGGAGGAAGGGGAGCAGTTTGTTTGGAGTTTAATTCCCTGCTGGTTTTAAACCACTACAACAGAACAAAATATTTTTCCAAAAAGGATGAAGAATATCTATGAAGATTGTTTCTTAAAAGGACACAGATTTTTGTACTATTGTTCTAGTAAAAATCTATTTGAGATGAAGTATTTTCCAACATTCAATTAAATTAACAACACCTATTAGCCAACATATCAAGAAAGTATGAATCTCAGTAGACAAAGTGCTCTCTTTTTTTTTTTTTTTTTTAATCCCCCTTGTTTGGCAGTTAGAAACTTCTGGCACATAAAGCTGAGTTTTTATGCAGCCACAGATGAGACTCCCATTCCTGGGGAAGGTTCTATGACACCTATTGATACTTCCAGCTGCAATATATATAAGGATGAATCTACAGTCATCCCATTGCACAAACATCCTTCTCACTATGTATATAATGTGATTACAACAGGATGAAATTAGCATGCTCCTCCACACTATTATTCTCATTATAAAAGCATGTGTTTTCTAGGTGAAATAGACATAAATTGGACTTTATTGCCCTTTCTATGTGCTTCAGTCAGTCTGAATTGCAATTGCTAGACTGAACCTCAAAACTTTTAGCATGGATGGGGATACTTTTTTATGGTTGTTGAGCATCTGATATATTTTAAATGCTGTCTCTCACCAGCTCTTAATGTAGGGCTAAATAATGAACATTCACAGAAATTGGTTCAATCACACGATTGCCAGAGGTAAATGAAGGCTTCAGAATATGACTTGCAATAAACCAGGTAAGTAAGTTTATTTTCCTCTTAGCACTGTGGAAGGAACAGCATTAAGGTAGTATTTTTAAGCTCCTTGGATTTTAAACCAGGCTTCTGGGTCTAAAGAAGAAGATTTATAACTAAGCGTGAGAGACCCAAAGAGCTTGTGATTCCAGCAACCACTAAGATGTTATGTTGCAGAACAGAGCCCAGAGAGACTTTGTCTCCTACTCCTCCTTAATCAGGTCTCTGTTTTTCCCGAAAACAAAGTAAAAGCAGAACTTAACATTTCATTCTGTCCCTTCCAGGCAAGCCACACACAATATGAAAAGAACAGAGAGACACCAAGAATTGTTCTCTTCTAACAAGGAACTTAGAAGTCTAAATTTACTGGAATATGGTAAACAGTAACTCAAAGATATAACTCAAAGTTATATCTTCAGTCTCATTCTCTACTTCATGGTAGCACTAATTCCACAGTCCTCAGTTTCTTTGTCTTTTGTCCTAATAGATTTTTAAAGGAATAGGCCAAATAGTATTTCTATGCTAAGACACAATAAAGATATACACTGATTATCTGTGAATAAGCTTCTCAGTGAGAAGGAAATGAAAAGAAATTAGCCTGTGGAGTCCTAACTGGCTAGACCTCAGTGGCTAAACCACTTTCAGTCCTAAACTAGCCTAAGTCAGATGGCATTTGCAGATGAAGGGGAGGCAAAGGCTGTGGAAGATCCAATTTCCCAGTCATATAGAAGCCATAAGCCAGAAAGAAATTAAAAGAACTGTTAAGAGAACTGCCCAGTATTTGTTTACATGCTTGAGGACACTAACACTGGAAAAGACTAATGACACAACTCATGTTATGAAAGAACTTTGGTCTATAGATAAGAAGCTGTGCTGACAGGAAGAAAGCATATACTGGAGAAATTATATAGGCTACTGCTCATTATCAGCCAGGTAGTACAGACAACAGAAAAAATCCATCTCACACAGAATGTGGGAGTTTTGCATATTAATGGTTATTTCTTATGCTAAATTGTATTTTTTATGTTGTGCTGAGAGAGAATTTAATTGAAAAGTATTTTTAAAACCTATGTTATGTTAAAGAAATAGACAATATTGAAAAATATTCAGATACTTCTAGTGAATGGGTATGAGGAAATTTAGATTCTTGAAGTGATAAAAATACCTCCTATAGTAACTACTTGAATGGAATGAATTACTCTTCTTTCAGCCAAGCATAATGTCTAGGAAAGGCACAGTCAAAATGAACTTGCCAAATTGTTTGAAGTCAGAAATTCTCATTTGGACTTCTGTTTCAACCTAGAATAAAACTAGAATTCTGGGTAAAAGCCATCATTATGATTTCAGAGGGCAAATAAGTAGTTAAAAATAACATCATAAATAATGTCCAAAATTATAAATGTCTTTAAGATCCTCATATGTTAGGTATTTGAAGGAAGCATTAGAGAAAAATACCTATTTGTAGCAAAAACCAGATATCAGAGCAGTTGATTTAGCCCTTGATTGCTATGTTGTTCCTCAAAAATAAGACTAAGAAAAGTATTGCTGGATGCAAGGCTGGACTGTGGTCCCAGAGTGTTTCTATAGAACAGCTTCTTTCTACTTTCTATAAAATAATAATAAAATGTAACTAATCACATTGTGAAAGCTGGCTTAGACAAAAAATATGGATACCATTTGAACCTCTTAATCACAATTTGAAAAAAATAATAAATCTAGTGGTAAGTAAAAGATTATGTTGACTACAGAGAACTTCAGTCAATTGAAGGCAGCTACCCATTTCCATACTTAGTTGATTAACTCAATAAAGTGTCAGGACAAAAAAAAATCTTTCAGTAGTTTGGTTCTGGCATTTGGATGTCACCACATGAAATTAACATTTGCAGATAAAGAAAGAACTACTTTTGAGACACCCACAGAGGTTTCAGACCCAAGGAAAGTCTTTTTGAGTAACAAATGCCCTGTGAAAGTTTCAACTGAACATCCGGTAAGAGTGAAAAAGAATTTTAGAGTGAGGAAAATGAATGTTGTTTTGTTAAAAAGTAAATTCATCTTTTTCAGATACAGAGCTGAAAAAAATTAGTTTCTCAAGAATCAGAAAACCAGCATTATGACAGAACGCAAAAGGCAAAGTGATTTTCAAATTCCACAGAAGAACTGTCTGAAAGTTTACATTACAGGCAAAACTATGAAATTTCCAGAATGATTTCATCCAGACTGAGTAACACCTAAAACTTCTGTAGTGCAATAAGCTGTAGGCAATCCAGGAGACTCATGGAGTTCATTGAGGGTAACTTCTTATGACAGATAACAGATAACCCTAAACAGAAGGAATGCCATACTGAACCTGTTGATTACCAGTGAGAGTGAGCTAATTGGTGACATCAAGATTGGAGGCAGTCTGGACTGTGGTGATTGTGAACAGGTGTAGTTTGCAATCCTGAGCGATACGGGTCAGGTAAGGAGTAAAGCCAGGACACTGAATTTTAGGAAAGCAAAATTCCAGCTATTAAAGGTATTGGTCAATAGGGCCACTTGGGGAACTGCCCTCAGGGGCAAGGTGCCAGAAAAGAGCTGGCAAACCTTTAAGGACACTTTTTATATAGCACAAGAGCTATCAATCCCTGGCATAAGAAATCAGGCAAGGAATGCAAGAGACCAACATGGCTGAGTCAAGCAAGACCTGCTGGTCAATCTAAAGGGCAAGAAGAAAATGCAAATGCAGTGGAAGCAGGCACAGGCAGCCTGGGAAGAGCACAGGGATAATGCCCAGTTGTGTAGGGATGGGTTGAAGGAGACCAAGACACAGATGGAACTGAAATTGACAAGGGACACAAAGAATAATAAGGGCTTCTACATGTGCCCAAGGGTATCATCCAAATGACGCTTGAATTCTGTCTGGCTTGGTGCTGTGACCAGTTCCCTGGGGAGACTGTTGTAGCACACAACCTCCCTCTGGGTGAAGAACTTTTTTCTAATATCCAACCTAAACCTCTCCTGACACAACTTCAGGTCATTCCCTTGAGTCCTGTCTTTGGTCACCAGAAAGAAGACATCAGTGCCTGCCTCTCCTCTCCCCTGTGAAGAAGTTGTTGACTGCAACAAGGTCTCTCCTCAGTCTCCTCTTCTCCAGGCTGAACAGATCAAGGGACCTTGGCCTCTCCTCATATGGCTTCCCCTCAAGGCCCTTCACCATCTTTGTTCCCTTCTTTTGGACACTCTCTAAGAGCTTAATATCTTTCTTATATTGTGGTGCCCAAAACTGCACACAATATCCAGGGTAAGTCTGCACCAGAGGGGGACAACTCCTTCTCTCAACTGGTTGGAGATGCTTTGCCTGATGCCCCCCAGCACATGGTTGGCCCTCCTGGCTGGCAGGGCACTGCTGACTCATATTCAACTTGCCATCGATCAGGACTCCCAGGTCCCTTTCCATGGTACTGCTTTCCAGCATCTCATCCCCCAGTCTGTACATACATCAGGGTTGCCCCATCCCAGGTGCAGAATCTGGAACTTTCCCCTGTTGGACTTCATATGGTTGGTGATTGCCCAGTCCTTTAATTTGTTGAGGTCTCTCTGCAGGGCCTCCCTGCCTTTGAGGGAGTAAACAGCTCATCCCACTTTCGTATCATCTCTAAACTTGCTTAGTGTTCCTTCCAGTCCTGCATTCAAGCCATTTATGAAGACATTGAAGAGGACAGAGACTAAGATGGAGCCTTGGAATTCCACTCGTGGAATTCCACGAGTGACAGGTTGCCAGTCCGATGTTAGCCTATTCACTATTAGCCATTGTTCTTTGCCTCAGCCTTCATTGGCAACCTCTCTTGCCACACCTCTCAAGTGGATGGACAGCAGGATAGGGACTGGGTGAGCAAAGTCCCTCCCTATGTAAAAGAATATCAGGGCTGACACCCTTTCTCATTCAGATCATGATTGAGAAGGTAAGGCAATAATGGTGAGAAAGGTTTACAAGACCTGACACACATGAACCTACATCCATAAATCTATGGGACCCCATGAGTTGCATCAGAAAGCCCTGAGGGAACTGGTTAATGCAATTGCCAAGCCACTCTCTACTATGCCTGAAAAGTCGTGTCAGTCAGGTGAAGTCCCTGTTGACTGGAAAAAGGGAAACGTACCCATTTTTATAAAGGATAGAAAGGAGGATCCTAGGAACTACTGACATGTCAGCCTCACCTCTGTGACTGGGAAGATCATGGAACAGATCCTCCCAGAAGTCATACTAAAGCACATGAAGGACAGGAAGACGATTCAAGACAGCCATCATGGCTTCACCAAAGGCAAGTCTTGCCTCACTAGCCTAGTGGTCTTCTACAATGGAGTGACTACATCAGTGGAAGAGCTATGGATTTCATTTATCTGGACTTCTTTGTCACAATCCCCTGTAGAATCATCTCTAGATTGGTGAGGTATGGATTTGATGGATGGACTGTTTAGTCAGCAAGGAATCAGTTGGATGTTTGCATCTATGGAATTAATGACCCAATGTCCAGATGAAAATCAATGATGAGTTGTGTCTTTCTGGGGTCCACATTGGGGCCACTATTGCTTAATATCTTCATCAGTGACAGAGACAGTGGGACTGAGTGCACCCTCAGCAGGTTACTCCAAGCTGAGTGAGGTTAGATCTTAGGAAACAAATCTTCATAGAAAGGGTGGTCAGGCATTGTAAAAGGTTTCCCAGGGAAGTGGTGGAACTGCCATCCCAGTAAGTGTTCAAAAGGCATGTGGATGTGGCACTTACAGACATGGTTTAGTGGTAAACACAGTGGTGTTAGGTGAAGAGTTGGACTAGATTATCGCAGAGGTCTTTTCCAATCTTAATTATTCTATGAGTGATGTGGTTGACATGCCTAAGGGACAGGATGCCATCCAGAGGGACCTGGATAAGGTTGAGAAGTGGGCCCATGGGAACCTCGGGAGGTTCAACAAGGACAAGTTCAAGGCCCTGCCTGGATCAAGACAATCCCTACTATCATTAAAGTCTGTAGGATGAATGAGTTGAGAGCAGCCCTTCTGAGAAGGACTGGGGATGCTGGTGGGTGAAAAACTGAACATGAACTGGCAAAGTTTAGAAAAACCTATGTTTTTCTAAATCTTAGTCATATGTTAAGGAATTGATGAGTGAATTTTGCAGTCTTGTCAGCCTTCTAAGCCCTGGTAATTCTCAAAAAAAAAAAAAATTACATAATCAACTCCAAAGGCAAAAATGCTAGTTAAAAATCAGTTGCTGGTAGCTCTTGATAGTGTGTTGATGGTTCTTCTGAAAAAAAATCTGGAATATGTTCTAATATGCCCTTCTTCTTCAAATGAGGAAAGAATGCCTTTGTATTAGTTTTGTGATGTTTTGCAGTACATTTATGCAGTGTCACCAGCACTGGAGGTAATTGTTTAGGTGTAACAGATTCTTTTCCTATACAGATTCAGCATAACTCTCAGAGGAAAATAGTGAAGCAGTACAACTCTTTTTAGTGCATATTCAGTGTTAGATTTTAAAGAGCATGGCCTTTTTTGGAGAAAGGTTAGGTATGAATTTCTTCAATATATTATCATACCAAGAAACAGCAAGTGTTCCAATGAATATTTAGGGGATGGTATTTCAGTGTTTTTTTTCTCTTCTCTTGACCCACCATTGATCAACTGTAAATCCTAGAAAAATGCATCTGGACTTCTCAAAGCGCACTCTTTAATTCTGATTCAGATGCTTTTGTCACCTTTAGACTTTGTTGTAAAAAATTCTTGCCCCTTAAAATGTCATTCGTCTCACTCCTCTCTAGACCTTGCAGTAGCTCACTTGCTTCACTTAGAAGATTTCTGGGGCACTTGTAATGTTAAGTGTGGGGTCACAAGAGGAACATATTTCCAAGTGGTATTTGTAAAAAAAAAATGACAGCTTGATATTCTGAGGGCAGAGCAGGACATCCATTGAAAACACTATTGTAATTTGGAACAATAACACTGCTTAGAAGATGGGATTTTCTGCATTTTAATTGGAGATTATTACGCTTTCATAAACTCATAGCATCCTAGAATGGTTTGGGTTGGAAGGACTCTTAAAAATTATCTAGTTCCAACTGCCTTGACATGGGCAGGGACACCTTCCACTAGACCAGACTGTTCAAAGCCAGATCCAACCTGGCCTTGAACACTGCCAGGAGTGAGGTATTCTCAACTTTCTTTTCTGGGCAACCTATTTCAGTGCCTCACCACTCTTACAGCAAAGAATCTAAATCTAATCTAAAACTAAATCTAATCTAATCTAAAACTACTCTTTTTAAGTTTAAAGCCAGTCCCCCTTGTCTTATCACTCTATGCCCTTGTCAAAAGTCCCTCTCCCGCTCTCTTATAGGTTCTCTTTAGATACTGGAAGGCTGCTGTATGGTCTGCCGTCTTATGCTGGGGGCCTCAGAGCTGAATGATGAATGCTAGGGAACTCAGAACTGAACACACTACTCTTTTCTCATCCTTATTGCCTTATATAGAAACACCAGGGAGCTCCTAGACGTTCATAGGAATCCCATTGAAGCCAAAGGAACCACTGTAATATGCAGTTTATATTTCATCAATGCGCCTTTTTAGACCATTCTTTCTCAATCTATGCAGTTCTCTGATCTAGCCTCCTGTGCAGTTTAAAAGATAGAATACCCAAATTTCTCTCACCAAACAGCATTTTCCTGTCTCATCTTTAGATTTCTTTAGTCTTCATTTTAGAAAGTTACCTTTCTACCAATTTTTATTTTCACAAAAGTGGACAATCTTCAGAAAGTTTATGTATACATATAGTTTATGTATATATATATATCTATATATATATATAGATATCTTCTCCATGGACACCCCCTTGTTGTGGGGGAGAAGCTTGCGAGCTGAGGTTGCGAGCTGTGCTGGCAGTGGTACTCTGGTAGTGTCTCCCATGCTAGTCAGGTCTCAACTGAAGGGTCAGACAAAGTCTGTCCATGGGCCGGATGGGCTCACTAGCCCCCCGGAAACCATCCTAGGAGAAGGACAACTCTAAATTCAAACCCGGGCAGATGGAGTTCGCTTAGCCCTGTAAAGCCATCCATTTAAGAGAAGAATACTCTAAGCAAACCTACGTCCTGAGGACTTCGCTGTCACCGTCCAAGCTAACTAGGCCCTGGCAGATGAACCTTGGGAGTAAAGGGTGGGGCCAATTCTGCGCACACTGCGCCTCACCTAAAAAAATCCACTGCACAGGCTCTAGGGATTCTCCCACAATTGCAAAGCCCTGTAGCGACAGGTGAGGGATGAAACAATAGGTGACAAGGTGCACTCAAAGCCACGGCCCCGACCCTGCATGCAGGCAGTTCAGGACATTGGTCGCTCNATAGGTGACAAGGTGCACTCAAAGCCACGGCCCCAACCCTGCAT
>VWZF01002178.1:0-23608 GCA_013396755.1 Sclerurus mexicanus
AGGGGGTGTCCATGGAGAAGATAAAAACATACATAAGACCTATATAGGTAAAGACTACTGGGGTATCAGGAGATTCATGAAGAATGTTTCTTGTAATGCCAAGGTAAACTACAAAATAAATGCATACATGAGAATTAAAAATCTGCTGAAGAAGCACAGCATCACTGGAATAGGTAAAACCACCCATTTTAAAACAATAGTTGTTGTTCCATTAGCACCTGGAAGCTTAACCTGAACTTAAACCTTAAACTCCAGATAACCCTCACTGCAAAAAGCAAAATAAATAAACCTTCAAACTAGAAGCATGGTGGAAAAGTAAATCTCCATTGCTTACAGGTGTTAAAAATCAAAATAACATTCAACATCCAATGTTTTTGTTTGGAAATCCGTCATGAAACAAAGCTTCACGTTTTTTACAGATTAATTTATTACTCGTTTTGCGATCACTTACTGCATGCCACATGCAGTGTTCTATGAAATAAGCTAACTAATTGCAAGGTCCTGAACTAGACATACCCAAATCCAGCACATAATAAATTTATTTCTGCTCTTGTACTTTAAAGCAAGATTTGGAAAATAGAAACAGGATACAGGAAACCTGGAGTTCTGCAAGACATCACAGGACTTTCAAGCATACATCTAGAGTTTCCATATGTGAAAGTTTAAAGCCTGCCCAGTTTTTGAGACATCTTAACTGTTGGGAAAGACCTGCTACGGCACATGCGAAACAGAGACAGAGGATCATCCAGACTACACGTCGTGAAAAGGGAAACCCCTGGAGACAAGACCACCACTGTGACAACTTCCAAAGGACCAGAGACTTTATAATTCAACATTACCTGCATCTTTTATGTACAGGTTTTCCCCTGTTCAGCTTGTAACTCCTAGAACCCCCAGCACACATGTGAACAAAGACTGCTCCTTTCTTCCCAGGTATCCAGCCCCACCCCTCTCCCAATCTTATTCCCTATTCCCAGGTTTCCACTGAGTTTGGTCCTCCTACTCTCTTATTGGCCCCTGTGCTCCCCAAACCACACCACTCCCCCTGAACCCTTACCCAATCACATCCTGCTTCCCAAACCCCGCCCGAAGGGTTTAAATACTCTTGAGTCAAGTAATTAAAGGCTTTTTCTATGACCTCCCTACTTCGGGGTGCTATATTTCTTTACTCCTGACCGCGTGGGGATTTCGCAATCCCCTCCAGACCCCGGGAGGCCTGGGGAAGTAGAGGAACCGGCTCCCCACCACAGCTGTTAATTGGCGCCCAACAGCTTTCGGACCTGCTTGTGTCTTCTACTGTGTAAAGGACCCTCCAACCATGATGGACTCAAGCAACGAAGTGATTTCTGACCTCCTGCTCAAACAGCTGGTACAACTCAGCGTTGGACCTCGACCTGCCCCTGTGATGTCAATGTGAGGCTTTGTAGTGCTCCAGTCTTTCGGCCAGTCCCTCTCTGCGATGACTCTGATGTCGGCTCTGGTATCTATGAGACCTTTTACTCGAACACATTGGTTAGTGTTTGGTAACATTATATCACAGGTTAATATGGGTCAATCAACTAAAATGGATTGAGACCACTGGACCAAAGGCATAGAGTCCAAAGTGTTCCTGCCTCAGCAATAGGGGTTAAATTAGCAATGGGTGTGCCTGTATCTAGCTCTGCTGGTGGAAACGGAGCTTTTACACTTAACTATCTCATCAACGTCCTCAGAGATCACCCTTCACACTGCAAAAACATTGCCCAAGTTTGGGCATGGCTGGCAGGTTGTATTCATAAGAAAGTTGAATATGAGGTCAAAGGGGGGTCCTGGACATCAGAATCCATGACATAAATGTGTGTGGGGTTTACATACTTCTTATATTCTTCTGACTCTTGTCTGCCTCTGATTGGTTTAAGTAGTTATGTCTCTTCATAAAAAAACATTGTGTGTGGTTTGAAAAGCCTAAAGAATCTTACTTAAACTCCTCTGTGTAGTGCTTACTCCCATCCCTCACGCTGGTGCTAGGACAGGACACAGACTTAAAGCACCAGAACTGCACTGGTCATCCATATACCAAGATGACAAAAAGTAATTTTCAAAAACAGGAGAAGTATGCTGGAAGCACAAGGAAAACCTAATAGCAACTGTGACATAGCAAAGACAATAGTCTGAACAATGTGGCTCTAGAGAATGCAGCATCATGAAGCAGGTAAAATCTCACTAGCACTTAACTCATGTTACAAGAAATTTAAGAATGTTTGTTCAAGGTTGTTAAAAAACATTTCCAGTGCATAGTAGGAATTAAAATAGTGGAGACACCTTCCTCTATCAAGTAACAGCTGTAAGTTGTTTTAAATCTTGAAGGGACGAATTGAAATTCATCCTTTAATGTCTAAAGAAAAATGTTCCAGCTAACTTAGCATGTGTTACTTATCTATTTCTCCACCACAAACCTCATTCTCTGAGTGCCAAGCTCCATGTCCTATCCATTGGAACCAGAAACCATCAACAGCTGTCCAGTTGCAAGCTTATTTTCACAATTGCATGCTAGTTTTAGCTAGCAATATGAAAGGGCTTGGAAAGTGAAAGGTCTTTTGTAGGTGCAATGCTCAGATAAAAATATGCTGTCAGCTACCAGACAGGGTGTTAAACCAACTGAAAAACAGTGGAGTTTCCTTCCATCACCTTTAACATCTACTTATGAAAAAGTGCAGCTCCTGTTCTTGAAGACTGCAGGCACAGATTTCCAAACATCTGACACTGTGAAGCAGTAAAAATTCCTTCACGCTGATCCATCCTAATGGATATATAGAAAAAACCATACTTAGTAGAAATTAACTTTTCTACTGTATTTAAGAGAAATATTCTCTACCACCATCAGAGTTGTCAGAACTTCCATTGCCAGAAGATAAGTCAGGTGCCATAGATAGAGGACTTGAGAAAGTGAGCAAAAGCAACAGGGTTAGTCCCCAGACCATGAAGGAATTCTGCTGCAAAATTTATGGAAGGCTTGAACTTTTGGGAAAGTCAAGATAAAGTAGAAAAGACAGTAGTAGTTGTGTTTTAAAGACAGATCTTATCAGGACATTAGGTAGTGTTTAAGGAGAAGGACTGTGCCAGGGGTTAAGTCCTACGGAGAGATCTAGATGAGGTTAAGACATGAAATAAACTTTTGGAAAACTATTATCCAGTAACTGTTATCCCAGGCAACATTGAGGAAATCCTACAAAACTTGCCTCTCTGGTACAGAGACCATAAGAGCTATGCCAACCCTAATATTCCGTGAAGGATATGCATGATAACTGATATTTATTTCCTTATTCCCATTCAAATCCTTCATGTCATTCTTCATACATAAAAGCCCATGCAATCCTAGCAACAATAGCATATATATTTATACAATTTAGAAATCTTTGTCTTAAGATACCCAAGAGATCAAGTGAACCTTTGAAAAGTATAACTCTATACATTTTAATGTAACTATAGCTGGCCTTGCTTGATTAAAAACAATCACGTTGTGCAACCATTTAGCTCCATGCCTTTTGAGATACAGGATGCTGGGCTACATGAGGGGGCAGGATGATTCTGAGCTCTAACTGATCAAATCAAGCAACACTGTTTGCTGCACATGCTTGTGTAATGGCATTGTGTTAGGAATGTTAAATCTTAAGGTAGGTCCCCCCGAGCCTTCAGCCTGATCAGTGCCCTTCGAGAAACTTTTAAAGGATGATCTTGTATAGCCTGGCAAAGGAAATTATGTAGATTTCAGGCTACTTGTGTTTTTTAAAAATAAATACTCTTTGAGCCTCAAATCAAAATCCCATATATTTCTATGCTTATACTCTCTGACACATAACAGATGGTTCCCCTGATTTGTAACGGACTGCACTTATTTTGAATTTCTAGATTACACGTGAGTTCAGGTATAACTGTTAGGACTACTTCCAATTTTGCTGTAGTGGAGTATCACATAACTCACAAACCACCCATTATAAAGCAATAATTTTAATTATGGTATGTTTCCAATGTTTAGGTATTTGAATTCTACATTCTCAAAGAACAGCAATGTACTGATGAATTAGACACTAAGGAACTCTAAACACTTTTTAGCAAAATACTACTACAACCATCAGATACATTTAGTTATTACAGATCTATTTGCCAGGGAATACTGGAACTTTTCCTTCCTGGTTTCTTTTTCTTTATTTTCTTTTTTTTTTCTTTTGGTCCTGTATCCTGTTTATTAATCTGCCCAAATTGATACTGATTATGCTCACCTAAATGTCTCTTTCAGAGGAAAGATATCCATTCATGAACTGCATGTTATTTATTACATTAATCAATTTAATTGCAACATGAAACCAAAAAGAAGGTCTGACCTTATGGACACTAAAAGGGATGACTCAGCAATTGAATGAAGAACAATAGGCCACAGAAATCATCCATTAAATCATTCAGTGGTGACAATCTTTTGTGCCTTGTGAATATCATGTTATTTCCGGCCTTTCTAAGAGTTAGTAACCTAGTTCTCCATTAATGAAAATAATGGAACCATTGCCACCAAAGAACAGTGTACTGTGGGTACTTGTGCTAATGCTAACTTGCTGTTCCCTCAATCACCAAATTATTGTCACTAGGTAAAAGAGGATTTTATCGTCTTCAAAGCCCATTCAGATTTTCTACTGTACCTCAAAACTTTCTTCAGTTTCATCCTGATGTATTTTTAGCTCTGTTCTTGACATTTCCCATGCAAGATCTCCCATGTAAACACACACACACACACAAAGCAATTCTCCCCAAATACTCCCGCTTTTCCCTTGTAATTTGTTCCTTAAGTGTCCCCTCACTCCCACAATGTGACATCTTCCATGGGGAGGCTGTTTTCACACTCCAGGGACATCAGACTTGCTAAAATTGGCAAAGCCTGACCATTCTGAAAGGGGTTGGGGGGAAATGCTGGACATTACTGAGCAGCAATCAGAGGAAGAAGATGCCAGGGTTTAGAAGAAGGACCCAGCATCCTGAATCAGAAGACTTTATGGGCTACCTCTTGAAGATAGACTTCCACTCACAGGAAATAATACTTTTAAAGATAGTGATTTCATGAAGTCATAGAATATCCCGAGTTGGAAGGGACCCACAAGGATTGTCAAAACCAACTCCTGGCCCTTCACAGGACAGGCCCAAGAATCCCACATGTGCCTGAGAGCATTGTACAGACACTTATAGAACTCTCTCAGGCTTGTCCACTTGTATAGTGGAAAACCTTTTCCTTACCAAATGTTTTAGGAACCATTTCCAAATGTTTCCTAAAAAAAACCACTCAATTTCAGATCCTCCCTCTCTGCCATTTTATATGTATATAGCCTACTTTTATTTTTTATGGAAAAACCTAAATAATCTTGAAAAATCTAACTCAGTACTCTGTTCCAAACAGTTCCTATTTCAGACACTATGCAAGAAACTAGCCTGCACAAACACTCAAAGAGCTTAAAATGCAAACAGAGATTTTTGTACTCTTAGAAGACCACCTTGGGACTGGCACTGCAATACATCTAATTCTGGATTTACTCTGTCATCTTAGAAGATAAGGCTTACAGAAGCTGATCCATGAATATGCACTTTAACCATGTGCACTTGGAATTTACTGCATTGTTCAATTAGGATGCAAGATGGCCTTGCGCATATACTGCTGTCATTCCTTTGCTTAATGGTGTTCCACTTTCTATGAGAGGGTTAACAAAATAATTTTCAGAGATTAATATTCAGCAGAAAACTTAGGACCTCACTTTTCCATAATATTTTCTCTAATCAAAATTCAGCCGTGATTAGCTTTTCTCCTTTTCTAAGAGTGTCTGGATAACATCAAATGCTTGCACTAAGGCTAATTCTGTTCTTGGTGAGTGAATTCACGTTGACATCATGATAGACTTGGCATTGCTTTTGGATATATACCAGTGAGGACAGGTGGAATTTCAATAATAACTCTTGTCTCTTTGGCTGTGTTATAAAGCTAACTAGTGGAATTCAAGCAGATGAAGCAAAAGTGTGCTGAGGTAAAGTGTACTTACAGAGTTTGAACTTTTAAATTATTGAGTACATATTTTAAATGCTGTAGACAACACTAGTTTTAGCACTTTTCACGTCATGAATCCAGCAGAATAGTGATCTGCTTTTATAACACTTATTTTTTTTTGCCAACTTCTAAAATTATATTCTAAGAGCCTGGATATAACAACAATTCTACAGAATAATTGTGGAATAAAAAATTTGAGGAATTCATGCCATTTGTTTATTTCTTTAAAATAAACTGCAGTATAAAGCTCGTTACACTTCACTTCAAATATTTATCCATATGCTATTATTAAGAAGTGCTGCTGCACTACAGTGGTATGAAATGGATGAGAGTGACCATCTGGGGCCATTTCTCACATAAAGGGAAATGGCTGAATAATTTCATTTTTTAACATGACTGTTAGCCAAGATGTAACATAATCATGTAATTACTCCAAATATTGACTTTCTGAGACTTCAAAGAGCTTGGCTGGCTGTTCAAAAAAATAGTTTCACTCTCCTCTCCCATGAACAGTTTTGCAATACCAGCTAGGGACAGCTCTGCTCGGTCTGTTTTTGCCCCCATGTGTTTGGGCATTGTGTGCTGACAACTGTAGCATGTTTGTAATACAAACTGTGCTTTGAACAGGGTCTTAAATCTGTTCAAGTTTTCTCATGTGAAAGGAATGTTGACACGGCTAGAGGGAAAAAAGACAGCCTTTAAAAAAATCTTCCTGCATGAAGAAATGAACTTTTTCTGCCCAGTAAATGTGATGTGAATAGAACAGAAAGACTAATTGTTTTCCTCTTGTTCTGGCACATATATTGTGAACCAGGTGTGATTGTATTTAATGATGATCTAGTCAAATAGGTAGCAAATAATTAGGCATTAAATGATAGTTTTATTTGAGAAGGAATTTCTGCACAGTTCTTGTTGTAGATTCCAATAGTTACTCCTCAAGTGGAATGCTTTTTCAGAGATTATGCCTTAAGACGTAATATACATACATGCACACACTCTGAGACAGCTCAAAGGTAGGTGCCCTAAGTGACAGACATCATAACAATCTTTCACTGCAGGATACACTGCAAGGAGTAATCTTATTTCTCTGTGCCTTTGGTGGAAACAACAAGGAGCCACAGTCTTGAAATTAAATGAAAGCTGTTTGGGATAGGCATTTTGAAAAGTCCTTTCTAGTTTCAAGAAAAATATAGATGTGTAGTAGATTGCCTAGGACACTGTGGAGCATGTATCATGGATATCTTTAAAGATATCATGTAGGCATTTTTCAGGAATGACCACAGTGATGCTGATCCTGCCTTGGAAGGGAAGATGGACTGTCTAATCCCCTCAGACAGATGGAAATGGATGGTAGATTTGAGATTCTTTTTTATTTCCTCACAAGAAAACAAGTCAGAGAAAACCTATCTACAGGCCTGTCCCAGACTCATCTATGTCAAATGCTCCATGTAGTTAGTTAGAGCATGGTGCTAATAACACCAAGGTCACAGATTTGATCCCCATATGGGCCATTCACTTAAGAGTTGGACTCTCTATTGGATCTCTGTGGGTCCCTTCCAACTCAGAATATTTTGTGATTCTGTGGATCATATCAGCAATGTGTGCAGACCTTCCTCACTACTCCCTCCACCCTCCACAGCTCCTGTGCACCCACATTTCCAGGTTGTGAACCAGAGAAAGTCCAAAGCTGTCCTTTCCTGTGCCACAGCAGTGACGGACCTGCTGTCCTACTATCAGAACGGGGAGGCTGGGGTACCTGCCCTGGATGGATGTTGTTCAGAACTTTGGCAGATAATTTTCAGAGAGCAGTTGACCAGAAAATAAAACACTTCCTTTGATCCCTTATATGTACTGAAAGACAGGGCAGTGTATTGGGAATATCCTTACATATCTGCCCAGTTTGTATGTTTTTGTTCAGGCATCTGGTCTTGTCTGCAGCCAGGGACAGGGATTGGATTTGATTCACGGAGTTAACAGTTCCTTCAAGCCAGGCCAGACACATCTTATTAGGTAGCAGTGCCATACTACCTCCATCCAGACAGAGATATGGTCTTACGTGTTACAAGGGTGGCAGTGAAGACCACAAGCTGCCTGCCCACGTGCCAACATACAGCTCCCTGCACTGCCCACACGCCGATCCCACCACTGTGGTGGAGGAGACAGAGTGGTCAGCTCAGAGCTCCAGGGGCAACAATGGCCCATCAGCCAGTGCAGCAACTCTTCTCTTCCCATCCCACTTGCTGGGAAGATCTCCCTTGGCAGATCCTGTCTGTGGGGTGCCTGCTTAAAGCAGGAAAGGAAGCAATCCTGAAAACCTCCTGTCCCTCAAAGCCGAGGGGCCGTGACGGTTCTCCATGGCAAAGGGCATGCAGCAGTAGACCTGCAGTCCTGCTGCACATGGCACCAGAGGCAGGCAGATATTTAACTTGTGCTGGTGGAAATGCTAAAGAGGGGGAGAAGACAGTTCCCACAGTGGCTGCTCCTCTACAGCCAGTAGTTACTTGAATGCTGAATCAGTAGTGTAGATGCAACCTTAATGCAATGTCAGGTCAGATTCTTTTCTATTCCTTTGAATCTTATTTTCTATCATACTTTTGGGGTTTTTTTCTGTGAATTTCTCACAGCTAACATAAAGCAAGATATCAATAAGGATCATTTGAAAGTTATCTCTTCTGTTTGGAGCAGACTGTCAGAATAAAGAAAAAATATTCATATCAAGATCTCCAGACAAACTGCTTTTATTGCAAAGATATACATTAATTTTATGGCAGGTTTGGGGTTTTTTTTTAAATTTTAGAGTACATTAATTTAGTCCATCTTCTTCCTTTACAGAGACATTAGGCATTTTAACTATCCTAAAAATAAATTCTCATTGTAGAGTAAAGCATTAAAAAGTTAAGTAATATAAAATTTGAATTCACCTAGGCAATTGTAATAAATTTGATAATTTAATAATTTGATAACCTATTAAATAGACTTATTCTGTCCTCTGCATCTTCTTCCCTCAATGTGTTTTTTAACGTGAACCATCAAATTGCTGCCATTAACAAATAATTATCCATAAAAACCCTTTAAGCAAGGATTTTCAGGGACTTTGGAAAATATCAGTTGGCACGAAACTACTTCTGCTAATAGTGAATACATTCATGTTATATATATATAGTAACCTGAGCTCTTCATTAATATATTAATATATTCCTTTCTCTGTTGAGATACCTAAACTGTATATTTATTGTCTGCTTGTCTAAATAGCTCTCCATTTCTAGAAGTCTTTTCAAGCTAGCAATTGTCAATCAAAACGAAATATTTGAGGATGTTTGCCTCAGGTATGAGAAATTGAGATGGAGCTGGAAAAGTGTTGAGTGATGAGCCATTTTTTACTTTTAATTACATCATTAATGCTTATTACCTGCACTACTGACATTTCTAAAAATATCACTTATATTCCACTGTCAGTGTGACACTAGAACAAATATTTGAAAAAAAGGATTTTTATATAAATTCATGTTAGTGAAATGTCACAAGGTCAAAAAAATATGGAGAGCCGAACATTTCAGTTTATGTTATGGATTGGCCAAAACAATCAAGTTCTGTTATTTTCACATTTTCTTATTAAGTTCTTTCACTCTCCCTGAAAATAAATAAAAATCTGCACTTTAGCCAGTAATCCAAGAAGCACCTCAAGCTTCCTGGTATATTAAAACAGTGATGCAGGATATTTGAGATGGAGAGTACCTAATATTGCATTCAAAAGGCATCTAGATGTGGCACTTGGGGATATGGTTTGGTGGTGAACACAGGCTGTGTTAACAGTTGTACTCGATGCTTTTAGGGGTCTTTTCCAACCTAAATGATTCTATGACTCCATTCCTTCCTTCATTATTCATCCTTTCTTCTTTTCTTGGTAGCCAGATTGGCTGACCACTGGAAATCTTCAGCTTCTCATCTCTTGTGGCTGCGAACTGCCAGCACCCACCACTGTCACCTGAACTCAATTCCTTAGCTGAATTCAGCTGTTTTGCAGAACACCTTGCTGAAGAGTTTCATCTTTACTTCATCAAAATGTGGGGCTTCAAAAGATACACTCCCTGGTGGTTCCTAAGCTGTTCCCTTTCTTCACCTGCACTGCAAGACACTACATTTGCACTAAAACCGGAGTTTTAACTAAGTTCTTAACTTCTAATTTTATCTCAGTAAAATCCTCTTAGAACTACAAAAAAGTAAAATTATTTGTACTTTTGTGATGTGAAAATGTAGTAGGGGAATCTATAAATTAAATATTCACTTTTTAAAGACTTTAATGGATTTTTGAATGCACCTTATGTTACATGCAAATAGTTCAAATGGAGTGTTTACAAATCATATAGTGTGTGAAGAAAGATGACTCTTCTTATTGTCCTTAAAAATTGCTTTTGCCATTGCAGCAGTCCTTATAAAGTAACTGCATTTTGATGGTTTTTACTCTATGGGAAAACCACTCCTTCACTTGCTCCATCTGCATCTGCCCAGAGACAGGAATTGCAGTGGAAATAAAACATTTAGTAGATATTTTATTTTTATTGCTCAGGTATTTTGTATCTCAGACTGGCAGACCTGAGAATGCTGGGAAGACATTGTTATCAATTGTGTGTAGAGCAATAAATTCCTTACATCTTTCACTGGTTATCTGTGCAGTTAAAATACAGCACTTCCACAGTTTCCATTCAATTTCCCTTAGGCATAACACTGCTAGTAGGCAATGCAGTGCCTAGGTTGGTAAAAAAACTGGCACTAGAAAGTCACAAAAAATGGAATATCTGCCAAGGCCTTTAAAGCCATTAATTTGCAAGGAAAAGTGTCTTTGCTTAAATAAATTCTACACACATTAACTGACATGCCCAAAGCATTCTAGGATGACTTTCTACTCAAATGCTTGGTTTCTTGTTTTTCATTTTTGAGGGGAAAAAGGATTTTAGTTAGATCTAAATTTAAGAGTAAGACCTTGACACCATGAAGTATTTATGTTTGATTTTAGGCATGGGGTTTTGTGTCGTTTCTTTTTTTTCCAGAACTGCCAGTTCAAAAAGCTGTAGAAAGGAGTATCATACCATTTATTTTTCTTCCTATTTGTTTCTCTATCTGGAACTCTGATGAAGTTCTTAATGCTAGGAAAGGTAACTCTGGTTTACACACCATCATCAGGTGTATAAAGATCACATCTTTAGCACATAGAAGGGAAAATGGTCTTCAGGAAAGAACACTAATATCAGCATTAACTACAAAACTCTCATCTTCTAATTATAATTCCATACATGGCTTTTTTTAAAGTCTTAGCCAAACCCTTTCTTCTCTCTGTCTTATCATCTCCCTCTGTAAGCTGTAGCTAAGTGCAAGAGTTAACAACGTACCTGGTGGGCAGTGAAATTGATGAGCAAAACCTTTCCACTTGTTTTTATACCTTCATAAAAGCATTGTTCTGATTTGCACCATTTTCAGTGAAAGGAGAATGGATGGTACTTTGAAGAATTACATCAAGGCAAAATATTATATTTGGCATTTAAATTCAAAGTTGATAGCAGTTTCAGAAAAGCCTGAACCATATAGTCAGTGCCAAGTCAGTGCCATTACATCTTTCATATTCTGATTCTTTCTTCAATATTTGCTCCAAGACTCGTACAGAGAAAACAGTGCACAGTGAAGGCTGTTACTAACTCTTCGATCAAAATCATATTATTTGCCTCTCTGATTTTTTTGAAGTTTCAAAGCTCTTTTTGTTTTGGTTTCTCTCTTAAGAGTTCTCAATGTGAAGCACCACTTACATGTTTGCCACAGCTCCTGAGGCTAGTACACATGTGAGTAATAACAATCAAGATGCAGTAAATTTCCTGAAGATTAATGATTGGCTGGGAGGAGACAAAGGTCACCAGCACGGCCAAGATGGTCATTAATCTCAAGAATTTACTTCATGCCAAGGTCAGTACTGTTATTTTAATCCAGCAATGAAAAAAAACATGGCCATATGAATTTTCATTTGGTAGGTTTAATGGTAACATCTAGCATATTTTAGAAAAAATTAATTTCACTTGGGAGAATTATATTAGCTAATCAGACCACCAACCCATTTTCCAATGACTGATTAGTTTTGCTTTCTTTAACTTATGTACTGTCAGAAAGCATTTATAACATTTTGCTTCCATGTGCATTTGCTGTGGACCTATCAAATAGTGACATTATTTGTGTATCTATTTAAAAGTTCTTAGTTCCTTCCTTAGTGATGTTTCGAAAGACTGTAAAGTGAGGATAGTATAGCTAACTAGGGGGTGTCTACAATGCAGGGAGCATTTACTGTCTTTAGAAACAGTACTTCCCTTTAATACTCTCTTTTTCCTTTCCTGAAATAAGTATCAAAAAAACCTAGATGCCAGCCATCACTGTGTCTTTGAGTTCAGTCCTCCAAGTTTACATGGAACTGTGCAGTAGACACAGATTTACAGAGCTTTGCCTACGTTTGACTCAACTCACCAAATATTTTCCAACATTTTTTACAAACTTTAGTTCCATGCTAAGAGACCAAAACATGAGAGTATTGTGCTACAAAGAGAGCAAGAGTGACAAGGATTCTTTGCAGCAATTTTACTTGCCCAGCTGCATCCTTGCTCCAGCTGAGGTCAATCTGCAATGCTTTAGAGCATGGCTCACTAATCAGGCCCCTTGAAGACTTTAATACCATTCTAAATCACCTCATTTATTCTTACTGACATAAGTTGTGTCTCTACTTGTAACATATTTTTAATATTTCCTTTAAAATATATTAACAGGTGTGCATATGAAAAATGGACAACTTAAGGAAGTTTTTGTTGCTGGATAAAGACTGATTTGAGTGTAGTCCAATGAAAATGTTACACTGTGCACTCTTACAAGCTAAAAAAAAAAAAAAATCCCAAATTTCCCATTCTTATTGCAGATCAGGCTAACTCAGCCAGAAATATGCTAATATTCAGGTTCCTTCCCACAATATATTCTTTCTTCTCTCAGCCATGCTTTTTTGTATCTTTTTCTTTTACTTTTCCTTAAAAAAATTAAGATACATAATTAAAGTCTTGATAAAGAGTTATGGAAAGTCATAACAAATGAGATCTTAGCATTCAGTTAGACTATGTTGGTGGTAGTCTGCTTCTCACTGTCTTGTACTGTCATAAGGTCCTTCATTATAGGCCAAATTTTGCTATTCTATTTTTGACTGAACAATGTATGATTTCAGAACTTATTCTACAAAATTAGCATTATGTGAATACTTGTGACCTGAACTTTTCAATGTGCACTCATCAAGCAAATGTAATACACACACCTACAGACAACATACATTTTGTATATTGTTAGTGTCTTTTTCCTAACACTGTCAAGATGCTGTTTTTACACAACCCTCAAAAAATCATTCCACTGACATGCTTGATGACATGGTGACATTTTCTATCCAGTACCTACTAAGCTTGCTACATCAATAGCTAGGGTTTTAGTAGACAGCTGCCTATCCCCACACCCCTCCCATTGGCTTCTGAAGCATGATGGTAACGGAGCATCAGATGTCATTATGAAAGACATTTCAAGTTTGTTTTGAAGTGAAAACCATTTTTAATATCTCTTTATTAGATTTTCATACTAAAATGCATACAGGGAAATACATACAGGGAAAACTACTACCCGAAAAATAATTACACACAGATTTTGTTTAGTTTCTTAACAGTCATGCTTTCTTTACTATATGAACATATTAAAATAGTCCAGGAAATAATAGAAGGTGCTGGAAAAATGTGCCTAATATATCCAAACAAATAGAGGGAGATAAAACATTTACTAATGTGAGAAGCACAGCCTGCTTAATCTAGCATCAGTGTCTGTATGATCAGTATCACCAGTGTCAGTCAGGAGAAAGTACATGGAATCTTCTCCATGGCAGATGTTTTCCCTCATGTTTTTACAAGAAAACTATATTAGAATCATGGAAACATTAAGGTCAAAAAGATCTCCAACATCATCTAAGTTCAAGTTTTGACTGAAAATGTCCAGTCATTTTTTTAACACTTCAAGGGATGGTGTTTCCCCTCACTTCTGTAGGCAGCTGATTCCAATGATTAACCACCCTTTCACTGAAGAAATTCTTCATGATGTCCAACCTGAGCCTCCCCTAGTGCAGCTTGAGACCATTTCCTTTTGTCCTGTCACTAGTTAGTTGGGAAAAAAGCCCAACCCGCACCTGGCTACAACCTCCTTTCAGGCAGCTGTGGAGAGCAATAAGGTCCCTCCTGAGCCTACTTTTCTCCAGGCTGAGCCATCCTCAGAATCCTCAGCCATTCCTCATAGGACTTATGCTCTAGACTCTTCCCCAGCTCTATTGTCCTACAATGGATGGACAAAGAATGGACTCCTAAACCAATTTTCAGATGAAAACCTAGGACCAGTTCTGTGGTGAAAGGACAAGAACCCACAAATACAAGTTGAAACAAGCAAAATTCAGGCTGGATGTGAAGAAAAACATTCTCACCCTGAGGACAGTCAAGCAGTGGAACAGTGGCTTGTTAGTTTGTGCAGGGTCCATGTTTAGAGGGTTCCAACACCAGCCTCGAGAAAGCCCCAGGCAGTCTGGTCTGATCCCAGACATGGTCCTGCTTTGGGCAAGAGGTTGGACCAGAGACCTGAAGCCCTTTCCCACCTGACGACCACCTTGATCCTAGAATTAGAGGCCTCTTACTAGAAATAATAAGATGAAAAAAAAATCTGCTCAAATCTTCTCACTAAGTTTGGGTGTTCTTAGGTCTCTTCCTTAGAGATGAATCAGTTCAAACTGAATCACGTTTTCGAGTATCTCTGGTATAACCTGTTTCAACAAGTCAACAGAAAGCAACAATTTTTCTGCTAAGAACTCTCAGAACTCACTTTTAATGTAGAGTAACCCCATCAGAATTAAAACAAAGTGCATAATGTTTGAATAATGTGAGCATTTAATAAATCCTACTCTAAATGCCCATTTGTGGACAGCTGTTTGTTATTTAAAGCAAAAATGTTAGTGTATTTTATAGTCTCTTCCTTAAATAAATTGCTTCAAACTTTTTACTTCATTTATATATTTTGAGAATTAGTTCTATTATTTAATTATATACTGTGAAAAAAGTGTATTTCTTGCCTTTAAGTTTTATGAGTTCCTGAAAACTCACTTATAGTTTCCATTTTTTCAGTTCATACCATGTAGTTTTCAACATTCGCTGTTTTAAAAGATTTCATCTCATTTTATCCCTACTCCTACCTTGTCTCACACCCTAATCTATTCTCCAAGAAGACAGTCTTTTCCTGGTTTCAGCAGTTTTCCATCATGCATTTATGAGCTTCTTTATAAAACCAGTACACAAAAAAATACGATTATATGTAGCGAACCAAACATGGGAACAAAAAAGAAGAAAAATAGAAAGCCTGGGAAATGTCTAGATAACCTTGTATTGTTTTATCTAGAGTTTTGATTTACTGACCCCGGATGGAGCTAAGCTCTCAGTTTGCAATTTGCTATGCGTGGGGTGTGAATAGGGCAACTTGAAATGCCAGGGTCTGTGTGTGAGTGGTGACCACCTGGGTGTGAGTGTGGTATCTGTGTGGCCTGCAGCTGTATTCTGCCTTGATTGCTTA
This sequence comes from Sclerurus mexicanus, assembly GCA_013396755.1. NCBI lineage: Eukaryota > Metazoa > Chordata > Aves > Passeriformes > Furnariidae > Sclerurus > Sclerurus mexicanus. The sequence continues at coordinate 15,713 of VWZF01002178.1, forward strand.
GCCACTCCCAGCTATATAATCCTGAGCAATCAGCATTAAAGTGATTTCTGTCAATCACAAGCAGGAGTCTGTGCTTCATTCTGTCACAATTATATATGTAATGTATATAAATACGTGTGTGTATATCTGTATATATAAAAATGTATATATATATCATCACATAACATATACTACATATATACAAACTATTTTATATAATGCTGTTATAAATATATATATGCTTATATACTTCAACAACAATACATATAATAATAATAATAATAATCAGTTTTATTTCTTCTCCTCTTCTAACCCAAGATATGCCTATGGTATCTCTTGCATTTGTTAAACATATTTTCTCTGATTTTCCATGACAATGATTTATTTTCTGATGAATGACAGTAAATTTATTCTGAAATGTGTAAGAACAATTACAATTGTTCTTTCCAGGTTTTCTGCTTCTGTTTATGAACACTAGAGTAGCTACAACTCTGATGAAGTCAATAAAGTTATAATTTAAAGTAAGTAAAGATTTGATATTGTGTATTTATACCTGCTCAGATGCTTAAGACAAGATTGGTGTTAATTATAATTTTTTCTAACACTGACTAATTTAAATAACCAACTGACTGTGGTGTTGCTGCTTCTCTATACAGTCCTGTAGAGAACTTAATTTTTTGTAAGTTCTTGGGGAAATCAGACATCATTCCTGCCCACTGAAGGAGGAAACATTGATATCTCAGTTATAAAAGAAAGTTCCACTATAACTCTGCACCTTGAGGTGGTTTGGTTTAAGTTGTAAATATAAACCAAGAACTTCGTCACTGGTGACTGAAAAAACCCAGTTCCATTTTTTTACATTAGCAGTAGGTTTTTCCAAGGTTTCTGGCCTACATCCAGTTAAAAAGAAGTATGTATGGCTACTTACTACATATTCTCTTTCTGCTCAGTTGATTATGGCATTATTCATTTTCTCTCCTGAAGTGCTGAAATACTTTTATACACTATTAAAAAGTTCCTTGCCTTTTCCCTGAGGTAGCTGCATTTCAACATTGAGTGATTTATCCTTCAATAGCTGGTAATTGGTTTTTTAAGTTTAACATGTACTCTGGGATCTTTTCAGAAAGGGCTATAAACAAGTATCCATCATTCTTACTCTAATGTGTTGTCCCTGGACCATTCCTTAGCAGGTCTAAAAATTCCCCAGCTGTGACTAAACCTTACCATGCCATGATGTATTGCAGCAATGTCATGATGTAAGGGCAAAAATTTTCATCAGTCAGGAGGGAAGCAAGAAAGTGAAAAAAGATTTGATCTATTCACCTTAGAAGTACAAAAGAATAGTGTATAGAAACCAGCACTGACTCATCTGACAGGATCTGTGGAGAATGGAGAGTTTTATTGAAGTATAAACTCCAGTGTTTGACTTATCGTATGGTTAGGGAACTCAGATATATGATTAGAAAGGGTAAACGTGACTCTTGGTAAAAGTTAATTATCCAAAGACTAGAGATCAGTAACATCCAAGTGTTTTCCACACCACCAGCAGCAATAGCTCTTCACTTAGTAGTCAGGGAAACAGTAAAAAGATTATACTATTTTGGCCTTATCTAAGTAATGAGCATATTATTTGAGGATGTCAGGGACAAAAGGGGATGAAAATATTTGTTTGTGGTTAAAGATGAAAGCAAGGGGATGAACGCATGGAGGAATAGGCTTCAAATCTGATTGGTTAAATAACCGTCTCAAGCACAATATTATGAATATGCAGTGTCAAAAAGGAATAGAAGACTGATCAGTAAAAAAGCTACATCTTACAAGCTAGACTATACAATGTAACATAAGAATTCATAAAATCAATTTGAAATAGTCTTGAAGACTATTGCCTCATCCCTGAAAGACTTCAAGGCCAGGTTGGATGGGGCTTGGCATAACTTGGACTAGTGAGAGGTGTCCCTGACCATGGCAGAGGGGTTGGAAGTAGGTGAACTTTAATGTCCCTTCTAATCCAAGTCATTTTATGATTTTAGGATTTTATTGAAGATATTAAATACTAGAGCAAAATGGTTTGCACTTGTGTTTAAAAAGACAAGAAGGAAAGCAGCAGGACCTCTTTCCTGTTGACCTGGGATAACAAATAAAAACAACAGACAAGATGATGATTTTGGCCATGATGGCAGAGGCAGTACATTACTGCAGTGTCTGCCTCCATTTTTAAACATAAAAAATTAATCTACTTAGACTCCCATGCAGCTTCAGATGTGTTGCTATGTGGAAAAGTATGAACTAAAATGGAAATGATGGAATTGGCAGCAGGAACGTGAGGTGAAAAAGAAACTGAATAAAAGTTAGTCATATACCACACTGAAAAGGAAAAGTATCAGGTTCAAGGCGGCTAATGGTTACTTCCTGAAATACCAGTCTTGGGGCTGATTTTACATACGGGTTGTTTTTTTTATCAGTATCCTTGGCATCGCTTATGAAAACATGAAATCAGGAGACAACCTTGAGGGGTGAACAAAATGACCAGAGTGTGAGCAATTGGCATGCTTTAAAAAGGGAACTATTAAAAACAATAAAATGCTACAGAATTCTCACTCTATAGTCAGTTATTTGGAAATCATTGAGGAAAAACGAGGAAAACTGGTGGATCACAAAATGGTAAGAAATCATTTCTGCAAAGAAAGTGCAACCATCATCCTGGGATGTATGTGGAAAATTCCACAAGACATAATGAAGTTAGTAAATTCTTCAAAGCATCAGTAAGGCATCACCTGTAGTCTTTTGTACAAGTCACATTCAGAGTGAAGTCAGACTTGAACCCACACAGGGAAAGTCTAGAAATGTGGTAAGAGAAATGAAAATAATATCTTATGACAGGAAACTTTTAAGAGCATGTCTTATTTAGTCAAGCAAAACAAAGGCTGATGAGAACTTTTCTTTGTCTACAAATCCATCAAGGAAAAACCATTAAAAGGATTGCTTAAGCTGACATACTTGCCAGAAGAGTAAGTGAGTATAAAATCTATCCCCTCTGTATTTAGGCCAGGAATTACAAGGTTTCTAATGATAACACCAAAGTGTTATAACAGCTTTCCACTAGAAATATTGATGGCAAGAAGCCTATACACTTTAAAGAAGATACTTGCTCAGTTTGAGAAAGAGATTATAAGATGAGGTTGCTTGTTGGACTACTTAAAGAAATTTCTTCCAGACTTCTCTTAGCAGTTCTGCCTTTGCAGTTATCCTGGTAGTTCCACTTCTTCAAATGCAGTGAAACAGGAGCATTCATAGGTCCAACACAGGCTTACATTTCTTCCAGGACATGGAGGGCAAGATGCAGCTGTGAAATGTTTGAGAATTTTCCAATGGGAACCTCTGAGGGCTGACAGGCAGCTAGGAAATCATGGGTTAAGGATTTGCTGTACGAGAGGTATGGCACTGATTTCTAAATGGGATGAAGCCATACAGCTTAGTGTAAACAAATGGCTATGATTCCTGTCAAGAACAATTTTTCATCTCCATAAAGTCTAGTTTAATAACATGGCACAGGTATCAGTGAAAAACGTATTCCTGTATTAGCCTTCCAACAATTTCCCAAAATTGAAATAGAATCTGTTTTGGCAAAAACAGTACAGTTATCTACCAAGAAAAACAGTTTAGGTAGGTAGTTATATAAGCAATAAAAATAAATGTTTTATAAAATTCACCCAGAGGACTGAAAAGTGTTAAAAAACCCCAATAATAATTAACCAGATTTCAGGAAGCATGAAACAGCCAAAAATAATAACCAGTACAGCTGCAGATGGTGAAGTCATTTCTTCTACAGCACTCCAAAGCTTGACCACCTGTTGAGATTAAAAAAAATATATCCAAAGAATTGATTTTCCTAATATGGACACAGTGCAAAATTCTGTCTCTTAGCCTGACTTCATTTTGCCAAAGTAATGGAATTTAATGCATGCTTAATATCTTTTACAAGTATTTTTTTCTCTGGTGCAGCAGTAAATCTTGGGGAAGACAGATGAAACGACAGAGTATCTACTGGGTTTCCTTTTGAGCTAAAAAAACTGTTATTGCCTCCTGCCAAACCTCTGGCCCACTGCTTGCAGCCTATTGTGCTCCACTGATGGTCCAGGTAATTTAGGAAGAGCAGATTAACGTTAACCTCAGTCAGAACTCACCATTCTGACACAAATGTGATATTCCTACTCTGCATCAGCCAAGAGATGTCCAGAAAACAAAACCATTATCTTCTCACAGGCTAAGATCTCATTTAGCCTGTATTCAGACACCTTGTTGAATGCCATAATAACTCTTATCAGAACAGGTTGATGAGAGAGCATAAGGACATAAATTAGCAGGCAACAAGAACTAATTTAGATGGTAAAATGAAAGCTGAGGTAGGTTTTGATAACACTTCATGAGGGAGTAAATGAAAAGAAGATAGCATTTCAAACTAAAAGGTAATAGTAATACAAGATCAGGTCCATGAATAAATTTACTCCAGAAACTGAAGTTTTCTGAACTTCTGAGTTTCTAGAATTGTTTTACGCTCTAGATGGTGGACCAAGAAATCCGTCTTAAGATAAAGCTTGATGGTTTCATTTCCATGACAGAACAAAAATGATCCTTGAGTAAAAACCTCATCTTTGGATGTCTAAATATTAATCTCTGGATATCTGATGGAATTCAGTTGCCCCAAATGATTGGGCATAAAGCACAGTTGCTTACTACAGATTCATCATAATTCTTGGCACATATTTATAGCATATTATCATTATTGATAATTTCTGTTGGCTATTTGAAAGAGGATTGTCTTTGAGGCTAAAGAGCAGCATGTTGATTTTTCTTGGAAACATAGGACACAGTTAAAGGCAGGTGTAAGGCAAGATGCACTGAATAATGCTGAATTTTCAGTTATATCTTCCAGATATCTTGCTGGTGAATTGGTGTCCAACACTTGGGTCAGGCAACACTAGTTAGCTGCTCTTTTTTTCGTTGTTGGGTTTTGGGTTTTTTCTCCAGTGTGCAGGCATAGTCCTTTTGCTAAGACAATTTACCTGAACAAATTTCCTGTTATGGCAAAAACTGAGTATATTGATGACATTTTTTTTTTTTCTCACATGGTATGTGAAATAGATGAACAACAAACTTTGAGTTCAAAATATCTATTTCACAATTCTCTGCAATGGAGGGTAAAGGATGAGATCCTCACATGACACAGGAACTCCCTTTCTGTGTTTTCCTATATGTCTATGCAAAGCTGACCCTATAGTGGATACAGAAATAAAGAGAAAAAAACTAGCTTCAAAATGAGTTAGCTGCATTTATGAACTACAAGTTGCTAAAAAAATGAAGTTGTTCTTCTGTAGGAATGACAGATACTCTCTGTTTTACAGAAGCCATTTACACTTGCAAGTGAAAAATGGAAATTGGTTATCTTTCCTGAATTTCAGAAAAAAAAAAAAACAAAATGGAGCGTAGCAAACACACACCTGACTTAGTTACATTTATGTACTTAAAGTACATAACATACTGTCATGGTTTAGGAATGGTATTCTCCAATTTAGTGTTTCCACTGAAACCATTCCAAACCATGTGCCGCTCACTCACTCCCATCTCCCTCTCCTTCCCCTGTAGCAGGCTGGAGAGGACAATTAGAAACACAAAAGGTAAAGATCACAGGCTGAGATAAGAACAACTTACTGGAAACAGAAATGAGATAAGAAAATCGACAGTAACAGCAACAACACTACAAGAAATGTTATTGCATAAAACCTCAACCATACCTGACCATGCTACACTACCCTGACCTGGAAGTGGACCTTTCCCCTGTTCCCAGAAAATGATGTGAGGTGGTACAGAATAACTTCCAGGTCTGAGCCATGTCCCCTCCTGGCTACTGCAAAAATAATCCCTGTCCTATACGGAACCAGGACACATATATACATGTATTTTAAGTACATTTATGTACTTAAGTCAACAAAGATTAATCTATTGGGTTAGCAATTTTATTGTTTAGGTAGTTTTTTTCCTCCTTTTCCCCAAACTTATGCTCTTTAAAATTGTTATCAAAATAACATTTTAAGATTCTGACTTGTTAGCATCACCTTTTTCCTTCATTGACTTTCATTCATCTTACTCTCAGAATCTGAGTGTCCAGTACATTAATAATTGAACACAAACATTTAATAGGAATTAGAATTTTTTCACCTCTCTCTTCTGCTTTTGATCACAATTTGTTTGGGTTTTGCTGTATAGAGAAAATTATTAATCAGATCTGTGCCCTGAAATCTCCCCTCAATTCTTAGTTTTGCAGGCTCACTTTTATTACAGCACTGCATCCATCTCTGGGGGCTCCGGCACAGGAAGGACATCAGCCTGTTGGAGCAAGTCCAGAAGAGGCCACCAAGATGACTAGAGAGAGCACCTCTCCTATGAGGAAAGGCTGAGAGAATTGGGATTGTTCATCCTGGACCCTGAAGAGAAGGCTTCAGGGTGACCTAAGTGCAGCCTTCCAGTACCTGAAGGGAAGATGGAGAAAGATGGAGAGACAAAGGCATGTACAGGACATACAAGGATATGTTACAGGAGAAGGGGGAATTGCTCCACACTGAAAGAGAGTAGGTCTAGATAGGATATTAGGATGAAATTCTTTTACTGTGATTGGGGTGAGGCAATGGAACAGGTTGCCCAGAGAAGCTGTGAATGCCCAATCCCTGGAAGTGTTCAAGGCCAGGCTGGATGGGGCTCTGAGCAACCTGGTCTAGGGAAAGGTGTCCCTGTCCATAGCAGGGAGGTTGGAACTAAGTGATCTTTAAGGTGCCTTCTAACCCAAGCTATGAGAAACAGACATTGCAGTTTTATTACAAGCAAATCAATTAAACAGGGGAGCTTTATTAATTCATAGCCGTGCTGTGAAGTTGTGAGGTGTCTGGTCCAGCCTGGACCTGACACCAGGGACTACTCATGGCTGGGGTTAGGGAAATTAAAAAGGGACTATAACAAAGACCCCTCTGCCAGGGGGAGGCCTTTCTGTCCATGCTGTATGGGGGTGCTGGGTCTCGGTGTGCGGGTGGGGGCAACACCCCCTCCCCTGCCACCTTAGGTAAAAAAGGAGCCTTTTCAGGCAAAGTCATGTTTAAATGATGCACATGTGTTAACCGACATAAAAGGGTGGGACTTTGTAACCAGGAAAACCTACAAAAAGTGTGTTCTTTGAAACGGGGGGTGCTTTTGGGCCCTCGTGGCCTGAGCACCCAGCACGCACTGTCATTAAACTTTACTGCTCGCTTCACTTCGTCGTTTCGCAGGTTATTTTTGCCATTTTCTGATTTTAATAGATTTGTCTCACAAAGCCATTCTGTGATTCTATGACTCCGAAGTTCACAGGACTTGGTACATAAGGATGCTTTGAGCTGTTGTTGGCTAAAGATCACAGAAACCCAGTATTTTATAACTGGAAAACAGGGCTTTGTTTAAGTTAGGTATCAACGTGAGGGTCTCCCGTGTGCTTCAGACACCTTCCCGGCACCTCTCACCTCGGGTTCGTGCCGACTCCTGTGTTGGTTCTCAGGACGGAAACACAACTCGTGGGGATGGCACCGAAACTGCGACCGGCAGCGCCCGCGCTCTCTCACACCGGCCTCCCGCTGCGCACACTGCGCCGCCACTGCGCACACTGCGCAATCTGCGCACACTGCGCACACTGCGCCGCCGCTGCGCACACTGCGCACACTGCGCACGCTGCGTCACCGCTGCGCACACTGCGCACACTGCGCACACTGCGTCACCGCTGCGCACACTGCGCACACTGCGCACACTGCGCACGCTGCGTCACCGCTGCGCACACTGCGCACACTGCGCACACTGCGCACACTGCGCACGCTGCGGCCGAGGCACCGATGTCGGGTC
>VWZF01002178.1:23620-68402 GCA_013396755.1 Sclerurus mexicanus
GAGGGGCGGGGCCAGCACGCCAGGGGTCCGAGAAGGGGGGTAATCTGATGAGGGATTGCTGTCACAGAGGGACTGGGCGCCGGAATATCAGGCGGCTCTTAAAGTGTTATTAGTATCCAGGGGAGGGCTGCGAAGGTGGTGGAGGGTCTAAGGGGCCATACGTGGAACGGCCGAGGTCACTCGAGTTGCTCGGCCTGGAGAAGAGTAGACTTGAGGGCAGACTGGGTAGCAGTCTGCAGCTTCCCTGTGAGGGGAGGTGGGGGCGGGCACTGATCCCTCTCAGGTTACCAGCGACAAGAGCCGAGGAAACAGCCTGAAGCCGTGTCAGGGGAGGCTTAGGTTGGGTATCAGGAAGAGGCTCTTCACCCACAGGGAGGCTGGGCGCTGGAACAGGCTCCCCAGGGCAGTGGTCACAGCACCAAGCCTGCCAGAGTTCGGGAAGGGTTTGGACAACACTCTCAGGCACATGGTGTGATGCTTGGGGTGTCCTGCACAGGGCCAGGAGTTGGACTTTGATGATCCTTGTGAGTGCCTCCCAACTCAGGATAGTCTGTGACTGTATGCAGTTGAATTCTGCTCTCTTTGAATGGCTTCACCGTGATCTTTCATAATTTCTGTTGGAGATCAGTCTTGCTGCAATAACCATAATAAATACTGTAGAAATGTAGCTTGTGCTGTTAAGATTGCGTAGTTAATGGAAACTTTCATGTTAAGACACAGGAGAAACATATGTTTTTCCCAAAGTGACTTGTGATCACCAGGAATCATCCATATGGGCACCTGTAGGCCTGGCAGGCATTATGGACAGGTGATATAATGTGAGCATCGAGGGCCATGTGACCAGCAAATACAGGAGATGGACCTGATGATCCTTGTGGGTCCCTTCCAACTCAGGATATTCTATGATTCTGTACTTTAGCATGTTTGGGAGAAGGACAGCATGTTTCATAACACTGTCTTCACTAATTTTGTGTCTCTACGAGTGCTCTTTTATGTTACAAATAAAAGTCATCCAGAGTTTTCTCTCATTAGAATTGAGATCTGCCTTGAAATAGGATCTGGATCTGGTGTGGTTTCAACATTTCTAGCTTCTTCCATTCTTGGATCCAGTGCACTGTACATGTAAGTATAACAGCATTTAAACTGTTGCGTGCAATAATAAAGAATGCTTAACCTTCACATATACATTTCTCATTTTTCTTTTTAAAAAACTTTTCACAAAGAAATATTAGCTCCATTCTACAGATAAGGAAGTCAATGCAAAGAAAGCCTGTCGAGCATTTCTGAGATTTGGACCAAGGGCAAAGGGGGATGCACCACCACAGAGCCTGAACTATTTACTTCAGGTTGTAGAATGAGTAGAATGTTAATAATTCTGTGACTAGAATTCCATTTTCCCATTTTTTTAGACAAGTTGCTAAGCCTACACTTGTGCTTCCTGGGTTAAATCTTAAATTTTAGCCACTGACTAGTAATCTTGTGGTCTGATGAGATTAGTTACCTGGGTGTTGGCAGTAACTGGATTTTATCAGAGACTTGTATGAATATATATATTTATGGAGAGCTAGTGTTGAAGTGGAAATCCTATACTTCAGCTTTCAGACAATTAAAACTTCCAGTGTAGCATTGAATGGTTTAGCTGCTAATATACTGTGTCTATTTTACTGGCTATTTTTTGCTATTTACTTGCGGAGTAAAGGATGCTGAAAGGGATATTTTCACAGAGAGTACATAAATTAGCATGTGGTTCATAGGGATAAACTTCCAGGTATGGTAGTCTATAACTCACACTTTGTAATATTTTGCTTTTAGATGTACAGATATCAACCCCATGGCAGCTTACTGTACACAGGAGACAGCTCTGCTTAACAATGTTCACCTTCAGCCAGTCATTACTGACTTGGTAAGATAGGTATTTCAAAAATATCTTCTTTATAGTTTCTGTAATTTCTTAAGACTTACTAGAGATCACGGAATCACACAATAATTAGGGAACACGTCCAGATGGGTTTTGAATGTCTCCAGAAAGGGAAAATCCGTGACTTCCCTGGGCAGTCTGTTCCAGTGCTCTGCCACCCTCAGTATGAAGTTCTTCCTCATGCTGAAGGGGAACTTGTATTTTAGTTTATGGTCATTACTCCTTCTTTTGTTGCTGGGCACTACTGAAAAGAGTCTGGCACCATCCTCTTGACACCCATCTTTCAGATATTTATGTCTATTGAGGAAATCCTCTTTCCATCTTTTCTGTAGACTAAGCAGGCCCAGCTCCTGCAGTCTCTCCTCCTAAAGGAGATGCTTCAGATCTGCAATCATATTTGTGGCCCTGATACTGAAAAGTAACTAAAAAGTACTAAAAGTAACTAACCTAGAACAAACTTTCTTTTAAAAAGCATGGATGGGGAAAAAGAAAACCAAAATGCCAAAATTGTTTCTGAAGGAAGAGAAAACCAAATTACTGAAGCTTTGAAAATCAAAATTAAGCTCCAAAAATTTGTTGAATTCACTTAAAAGTAAATTCTGTAGATATAGTTTGGAAAAATGCTGGACAAGGAATTCTGGAATGACTTGACATTATCATACCCCTTCCTCTAAATCTGTGTAGTTCTTAGTTCTAAGCCTTTTCTCATTTAATTAAAAGTAAAAACATACACAGGTCCTAGTTTCTTACAAAATTTGATACGGGGAATACCTAATTTTCTGATCTCTTTAACCCTTAATATATTTGTTAATAAAAGATGATGTAGATAGGCAACAATAAAGGGGATTTAAAATGGATGAACAACTGCTCATACTTGAGAACTGAACTGCAGTTGTCACAGATTGGTCATTTTGGCTAACAAATGTTAACCGATGATAAATTCAACATTTTTTTATATCTAACTTAAATTCTGAACTGAGCAAGAATAAAGTACTACTCTTGTGTCCACATATGTGTCTGTTGCTTTTCTACAACTACGTATAACATAATGTTAAGACTATTGAAATTGTTCTGCTCTTTGTGGGTACTTCTTGATGCTTGTGGCTGTTCGATCCTGGCCAAATGCCACGTACTCAGGCCCACAGAAAAGGGGAAAGGGGAAAAAAAGCCCAAAAAACTACAAAAATTGGAATAGCAAAATCAAAGCTATATATATATATATATATATACATATACATAGAAAGTAAAAGTCAGTGTTCCTGAGTCAGATGAAATGCCTGGACTATGGGACCATTTTTACAAAATATTTGCATTCTTCACGTTTCCAAAAAACAAACCCCACAAAAGAATCATCAACTTCATCTACAGGTCAAAGGATTGTCTCCAAGATTAAATGGGAATGTTGATCTACTGCTGTTTAATCCACCATATGTGGTAACACCTTCTGAAGAGGTAAGAAAAATTTGAAATACACAATAAAAATGGTATTTCTACTGTCAGAGGAGAGATGGCAAATCAAAAAGACCCTGCTATGAAAACTGCAAGGGTTTTTTGAAATAGTAAAGGATGTTGTAGGACCAGCACTGACTTAGTGAAAATGCTGGAGTTCCCCATAAAGACTACATGGGAATAAGGATTCCTAGTTGCTGCTTCTCAATACCTACTTCCTCCATTAAGTATAAACTGTGTAGATCTTCTGTTAGGCATGCTAAGGAATTCTTATAGAAGACTTTAAATGGAAAATACATTTGTTCCCAGCAGAATAAAAACTCGCTGCTGCTGCCGCCGACTCCTACTCTCAGAATTTGTCCCATGAACACTTAAGGGGTGTCACTTAAGGGTGACCACCTTCCACTTGGCAAACAAACTCATAAAACATTAGAAGAAAATACATACAAATTATGTGACAATGTAGCTCTTTTAATTCAGTTTAAGAATAGAACTTGAAACAAAATAGTGTGCTCATCATATAGAAAGTGTTTTTGAAATAATTTGCGGCATAAACTAACCTGCTGAATCAGAATTGTCAGACTTCTAAAGCTAGAGATTATGGTGATGTTTCTCATAGAAGTGCCAATGACAATTCTATCATTCTGTGTTATGACAGTCTTTGTTTTCTTTCTTCCTAGGTGAAAAGCCATGGAATAGAGGTATCCTGGGCTGGTGGCAAACAGGGCAGAGAGGTAATGGATAGAGTTTTCCCTTTAGTACCAGACCTACTTTCACCAGAAGGATTATTCTACTTGGTCACAATTAAAGAAAATAATCCAGGTGATTATTCTTCTTGGACATTTAAATGTGCCAAACCAGTTTTAACATTCTTAATCAAAATATTGATCCAGATAGACCAAAAATACAAGCAAATTGGTCAAAACTAAGAAGTCTCCAAGCTAGTCTGGAAAATGGTAGTATGTAGGACTCTGCCAGCTCTGCAAGAGTTCAATCCAAATTTTCTGAACTAATTAACAAAGCCACACCAATCCCTTCTCATGGAAGAGAATGGTGGTATTAACTGAAAAGGCAAAAGCCCTTAGATGGAAATGTGATGTCTTTCATTTTACAGGTGTAGAGAAAAGATTTGGACTTGTTCCTTTTGATCTAACGTTAATGGCTACAAGTTACCAAGTAATTTTAAGAAGAAAGGTTATTCTTCACACCTGATTTATTAGGCAGCTTTTAGGAGAAGATGCAGATGTGACTTTCTCCTACAGTTTAGCTTCACAGAGAATTCTTTGCTATTAATAGCAAACTACTGAGCTTCAGTTAGTAAATTGTAAGCTTTATTTTTTCTTGGTGGAAGATTATTTTGCATTAAAATTACTGCCTGAAATAGTAAGAGGAAATAGTTTATCCTCTTTGCTTTACAGCTTATGTTTGACAGATACTTCAGCACTCTTTTATAACCAGTTTCTAACTCAGTTGTAAACGTTGAACTTTCAATTACAGATGAAATTCTGGAAACAATGAAGAAAAGTGGTTTGGAAGGCACAAAAGTACTTTCAAGACAAGCAGGACAAGAGAAGCTGACTATCCTCAAATTTAGGAAATCTTGATAATTTCTCTTCACCTTCCAGGTAGTAGGCTTGCAGAAAGTTGAACACCTAGTTGTCAGTTGAACACTGAAGTTGTCAAATTAATTTTTAAGCCATGATTTTCACCCTCGGAGGTGTATCCTCACTTCCTGATTACTGCAGTGAAACTCATCAAGACTCTGTATTTATATTTATTCTGGATGTGAAGCAGCTATTATGGGCTGGCAGAGGTACAGTTACCCTCTGGCTATCCCCAGGGCAGTTGTTTGTGAACCATGAAATAACCTACCTTGTTGCATCTGCACTTTAGCACTAAATGCTTTTTCCTCTATAAATAGGTATTTATATGTATTTGTCATTGTGTCTTGTTTAAATAATGTACTTCATTTAATTTCTCCTGTTTTTATAGCTAGTTTGTAGCTATGCTGCTTTTAAATGAATACTTTGAATCAGTGGTACTCCCTTTGATGTAGTATCAGGCACTTTTACAGGTCTAAGGCACAATTAGCAAGTTTGTTTCTGTCATAAGGAAGTGGTGTACTTCTGAACAGAAAGGTGAAACAAGTGTCTTCCCTGTGCTGGGTCCTGCCCTTAGATCACCACAACCCCCTACAGCACTACGGGCTAGAGGGAGAGTGGCTGGAAAGCTGCCCAGCAGAAAAGGATCTGGGAGTGCTGACTGACAGCAGCTGAACAGGAGCCAGCATGTGCCCAGGTGGCCAAGAATGCCAGTGGCATTGTGGCCTGTATCAAATAATGTGGCCAGCAAAACCAGGGCAGTGATTGTCCCCCTGTGCTGGGCACTGGTAAGGTCACATGTCAAATCCTGGGTTCTGTTTTGGGCCCCTCGGTTTAGGAAGAACATTGAGGTGCTGGAGTGTGTCCAGAGAGGGCAGCAGAGCTGGGGAAGGGTCTGGAGTACAAGTCTGATGAGGAACAGCTGAGGGATCTGGGGGTGATTAGCCTGGAGAACAGCAGGCTCAGGGGACATCTTGTCACTCTACAGCTCACTGAAGGGAGGTTGCACCCAGGTGTGGATTGGCGTCTTCTCCCATGTAACAAGTGACAGGATGAGAGGAAACAGCCTTAAGTAGTGCTAGGGGAGGTTTAGATTAGGTATTTAAAAAAAAAAACTTCACCAAAAGGGTCAAGCTTTGGAATAGGCTTCCCAGAGAAGTGTGGAGTCCCCATCCCTGAAAATGTTCAAAAACCATGTGGGATATTTTACAAGGAGGACACTACTATGAAGTAATCTAGATGAAGGGTAGTCATCCATGAAAAGGTGTTAAGGAAGAAAAAAAACATGCTATTAAAAAAGGCTAGTTACTGGGTAACTGAAAACAACAACTGTAAGGAAGTAGAGAAGTGGAATAAAAGTCCTTTCTCAAAATCACTATCCAGAATAGGAAGCTATTTCCTGACCCACCAGACCCCAATGAAGAGCTTGCTTCTGCAGCAACCTAAAAAAACTTCTCTAGGAGATTGAAAAAAAGAGGGTTTAGGCTGGCAAAAGTGGAGGTGCTGTTAGCACAAACATGCCTAGCTAGGCCACTTGAAGTATTTTACTGTAAAGAAGTTCACAGAGGTCAAAAGTCAACTTAGACTGGTCTGGCATAAAAATTGCTCCTTATGCTATCCTGAAGAAGATAGAAAAAAGGACTGAATTGCACGAAGTGTGAGTGGTGATTGTTTTACACTCTTGAAAGCCACTGCTCCCAAGCTTAGCAGGCCACCAGAGAACAAGGCTGCAAGTCAATTCAATTCAAACACAGCTAACAGCTCCCTTCAGTAGCTTTTCTGTCTGTTTTTATATGAATGTGAACACAAACACACAATAAGAGGGTTTAGAAGAAAGATGCAGTCCTGGTAAGGGTATTGCTCAACATTTATACAATATACTAGAAATCATAGATCTTGAAACCACTGAGGCTAAAAAATAAATTGCATTTCATTGACCAAGGTGAGGCTAGACTCAGGACTTTCTTTTACCTTCTGAATAACTTTAGGGAAACTTTGTGGCCATTTGTAATTTAATGTGTTTCCACACTGAAGATTTTTAGATTAGCAAAGTTTTGATTTTGCAGGAACCAATTCTGAGAAGCAATACTGCAATTTGCCTGCTTCCTACTTCTAGAACCTTTTTGACTTGATGGCAGATCCTTAGTAAAGCCACACTTTTTTTGGTTCAATTTTCCCTTACAAAACTGTTAGGAAAAGAGGTTTTATGCGCAACAGTTTTGGGTTTTTTTGTCGATTCATGGGATTTGATGGTATAATCATAGGCACAGAGCTGTTTGAATGAACTAAAATGCTGTTACACCCTTAGACCCCTTTAGAAGTTTTATGGTGTTGACCACTTAGGCTAATCAAGACATTTTAAGATATAGTCAAAACATGCAACAGAATCAAGCTACAGGTTTAACAAAAGGAAGTTTTAATTAAACTGTCTAGATCTTAATTATCACTAAAGAATCAGTTTTAAAATAGGTAATCAAAGATAAAAAAGGGCAGTCATCTGATCACAGCACTCAACTGTGTGCAGTTTTAAATTATAAAGGACAGAATAATGAAAATCAGAACAGAAAGTGTAATAAAACAACATGCTTTCAACGAAAGAATGACTGCACTGAACTATCAACTGGCTACGTGGAAAAGGAAATACATGCATTCACTTAAATAATTCATCAGTGTTTTCCTGGCTCCAGTGTATCGCCATCTGCTGCAGCTGTAGTGGAAGCACTTCTCAAAATGCAATCCAAATGAAGAACATAGGTGAGTTCTGCCAGAGGTGATCCCTATTATGCTCCCATCATCCTGGTGAAGACTGGGAACCAGTGACACAACAGGTAGTTTTGTGGGTTTTTTTAATTTTGAAATTTACTATCTACAGATGTATGCGTATACACTTAATACTTGTTAAACTCTTCTAGCAGAGTTTCATATGGCTCTTCGCAAGTATTACCTGGTTAACCCCAAGTGGCCTTCAGATCAGTTACTGACCTTGCAGATAAGTTCTTTAGAATAACCAAAGTGATGCAACTGAGACAATCTTGGAGTTTTAGCATCAGTACCTATGAAACAATACAGCTACTACCTATTCTGTCTTTTCAGTTAGACCTTTTTGATACCAGTTTTAAATCCTTTCCATTCTCTTACTCAAAAAAAAAGTCAAGGAATTTCTCCTCTGGAAGCCCAGCATTACCTGTTAAAAATGTAGACTTCAGTTATCAACAGTTAAAAATCATGTCTAGAGTTGCCACCTCAAAAGTGACCAACTTTGAGAAAACATACAGAATATAAAATTTATACTATTAATGTCTGAAAGTTTATCACACGGAGGAAGAGACAGCAATCCAGAGACTACAGAGGTGGACAAAATTTATTCCCCCCTTTTATTGACTTTTCAAAGAAATCACCACAAATATCATCCAGGTTGGAATATATTAGTATGCTACTGATGTTAAAAAAAGGCATGAAAAAATATATAGTTGAAGGCTATTAAATTCTGATACATCTGTATGTTCATGTAAGAGTCCTTATTATTACAGGACAGTGGAAGTACAGTGGACATTCAGTGATAGCTAGTTTGCTAGCTAATGAAGATAAAGGATCAGTGTGTATGCCTTCTCTTTAGAAGCCAATCAGCAATAAATAGATGGTGTTATTCATTGCCATGCAGGAATGATTGTGCTCTCTCTACTTAGTTGGGCTTATGAGTTTTAATGTTTTCAGGCTGGATGGCTAAGGAGTTTTGGGAAGAAGAAACTGTTAAAGGTGAAACTTCAGTTTATAAACATGTTAATTTAGAATGGGCTATGTTTAAATTTTACGCTTTAACAGAAGATTGTCACTGTAGTTTCATGCCTTAATGTCTAACAGTAACAACATTCTTTTTTTCCTCCATAAGAGGGACTATTATGAATGCATCATAATCAAAAATCAAGTCTTTATACCACTTCTGTTATATCCACCTGTTATATTAAGAGGTATGATCTGGGTTAATTATATAACACTATGTTAGAATATGCCTAAAATAAAGAGGTTTTAATCAACTATGCTGTGGCTTAAGCACCACGTTTCAGATATAACTCTGTGTTATTTCTGAAATGTTTAATATATCTTAAAAATATACCAATTAAAATAAATTATTGTTATCTATTTCTTTATATCAAAGAAGAACCTTCAAACTTACAAAAAAACCAGTCCAGAGGTAAATATGTGTCATATCCCACTAGGGAAGAATTTAAAGTAACTGGCATTTCCATGTAGTTAGCTTCTTTCAACATACATCGCCTGTTCTTCATGTTATTTAGTTCACAGAAAGAAGAAAGTTTTATTTCAGAAGAATGTCTCTCTACAGAGGGGACATGTGGATTTGTTGCTGGATGTGAACCATTTGTACTGAAAAAAGAAAAATACAGCTGTTTAGTATACAAATGGGAGCTCAATATCAGGAACGCTGGTACATCAATAATACTTAGAAACAGTAAAAAAATCCCTTTTCACTTGTGCATGTATGCATGTGTATATATACATATCTATTTGTATATATACATATTACACGCACTCTGTAGCAGCCCCTCTCTCATTACATGATCTTACATCTTAGTACAAATCCACAGAAATCATTTATGAGTTCAGTTAATCCCAGATACTCCAATAATAAAGTGGAAAATTGACAGTCCTACAATAGAAGTTTCTGGTTTGAATTATACAGATAGCCAGGTTGGATGGAGTTCTGGGCAACCTGGTAAAGTGGAAGTGTCCCTGCCCATGGCAGAGTGGTTGGAACTAGATGAACCTTCCAACCCAAACTTCTCTATGATTCCATGATATTTTGCCTATTTAAAAAGATGTAGTCAAGGTACTTACCAAGCATGCTGAATGAAACTTTTTTTTGCATGTTCTGCAAGCTTTTTTGGGAAGAGAATAGTTGGAACCATGAATGACTGAAAAACAGATCATGCAATCTTCAACGCCTTCAAAACGTTTATCCACATTATTTTTCCACAAAGATAAGCCTTCCATAATACTTCCATTCTAACAGAGGGAAAAGGGCTGTTAATAGTGTAGAAATCCTTAGGACTATTCCTACTGTTATTCATAAACACGTGAAGGAAACAAAGCCTGAAAGCTTTATAATCTGAAATTGTATACAACACATGCAGTGAGTAATTTATGATAGTCTAATATACAGAAATGCAAGTATTCCTAACAGAGGAAGAGTGCATTTAGGAGCATTTAAAAGGAGATTTTAAAATTTTCAATCACTGTTTTGTTATAACCACAGCAACCACCAGTCTTAGAGAATTTCATGGGCTGGATTTTGGTTTCATTTTTTTGTTGTTTGTTTGTCTGGGGTTTTTTTCAA
Source organism: Sclerurus mexicanus (assembly GCA_013396755.1). Lineage (NCBI taxonomy): Eukaryota > Metazoa > Chordata > Aves > Passeriformes > Furnariidae > Sclerurus > Sclerurus mexicanus. Next base: position 33,942 of record VWZF01002178.1, read on the forward strand.
ATTATAGCTGAGATGCCATTGCCACACAGAGCAAACACTGGCCCATGTCCTAAGAGATCTGAATTTTCAACTTGCACTATGGATTTAACAGGACTTAGCAGGCTGATCATTTTACCTCTTTTTTTAAGCATCTGGAAAAAAGCAGATGGTAAGAGTGACCTTATTCCTGTGCAGTCCTTTGCAATCTACTGCTGAGATCCATTATACAGATCTATACAATATTGCATTACTAGGAATATTCTATTATAAGGACTTTTCAGTTTGCAAAACTAGGAGCTTTCTTTAAACTCACCTGATGTGTAAGGTATGTGCTTAACTGTAGCATCCAATTGCGCCACTGCTGTACAGCCACACCAACCCTCTTTCCACTCTCAACTGTTATGGATCCCAGCGGGTAATTTGGTGGAAGCTGTATTATTAGTTCAATAAAGATATCATCAACTGAATAGGTAGCAATGACTTCACGTGCTGCAGACCGAGCTTTTACCTATGAAAAAAAATTCACATATTAAAAAAAATCCAGAGAGATACAGTCTTTAGTCTTTATATATATATAATATAAACTATAAATACATTACTATATACATTAAATAATTTTCTTAGACCAGATAAACATTTTTCTCAAAGAAAACAAAAATCTACAAATATCTTGGCAAACTGAAAGGAAATTACCAGCCATTTCCCAATGGATTACCTGTTTTAATAAAGCAAAAAGTAGTATATTGATAACAGTATCTTCCACTTATTTCCTCAACTTCTCCAAAATTCTAAACCCCATTCTTTGATTTTTTTCCCAAATAGAATATTTAATATATTGATATCAAGCAAAATTATGTTTCATTAGTCATTTAGAGCAACAGAAGTGCAATCATATAAAACACTCAGAACCACAGGTTGGTTCTGAGAAGTCAAGTTTCTTAAAATATTTGCAAAAAACAAAGAGAAAGTACAAAAAGTCTTACTAACTGTCATGCCATTAAACAACTGTGTGCTAGTCTGAACAGAAGATATTTCCTGGGAAGAAAGCACGCTGCTGACGTATTTGCTTGTAAATTTATCTACAATGCTAAAGACACGTTTTTCACAGCTATTCCACCAAAGCCTGACCATGGCCGGCAAGTCTTTCAGCGTTATATGGTACACAGAGCAGGCCAAATGCGGAATCAGGGATGACAGCACTCCTGTCCCTGGTAGGGAAAGAAAAGATGCTGAAATAAGACACTTAACACATTAGTCATGGATGTTGGTGCCTCCACACCACATAGAAAAGTTCTGATCTCAATACAGCTGTGGTAACCAAATTTCACGTACGTGTTCCCATTACTGCTACTCTAAGGGCTTGTTTGACTCAGCTGTTCTTCACCAGGCTGGTTTCTTTGTTTCTTAGCTTAATACTTCACCCCTCAAAATTCATGTTCAAGGTTAGAGATGACCACTAGGTGGACTACCAGGAATCAAGAATAATTTTATATTGTAGTAATTGCAAAATGCTCACTTTGAAGCAAACAAACAATAAGATATTTGAAGAACAGCTGAGGTTTGCAGTGTTCTACAAAAATGCATAGAAATGACCCCAAGCTGCACCAACAGAGTTTTGGGTTGGATATCGGGGAAAAATTCTTCACTGAAAGAGTGTTTAAGCATTGGAACAGGAGGCCCAGGGAAGTGGTGGAGTCACAATCCCTGGAGGTGTTAAAAAAAAAAAAAGTAGACATGGCACTTAGTGGGTTTAATGGGCATGGTGGTGTTTGGTCAAAGGTTAAACTTGGATGATCTTGGAGGCCTTTTCCACCTTAATGATTCTATGATCAGATAAAGGAAATAGTTCCCTTGGGATGTCATGTTAGTAAATCTTTTTTACTGTCATTCATATACATTTTTCTGCAACATAGTGATGTACACTATGCACAAAAAGTTAAGAAATGGAAACTCAATTTCTTTGCTTATACCTACACAGGTGCATAAAATAAAAACTTCAATGAAGTAACTTTAAAAACTAACTCTCTTTTTCATGTTTCTCAGCTGAAAAAAGCAGCGTATCTTCTTTCATCATGATTTATTAACTGGGTCTTCTGAACATCATGACAAAAACAACACACAGTGTCTCAAACATTTAAAAATATATATCAAAATATTTTTTAATTTTTTGTATTTCTGATTTGAAATACCAGAAAAAATAGAAATTCTATTTAGCATTAACAAATATATCTAGAAGCAATGGCCCCAGAATAGATCAGACATTTTTAGTGTTTTGAAATCTTTACATTCAGATTTCAATAGTTGCAATGTATTATTCCTATTTTTTGTTGTTCTTGATTTTTTCTGATAAACATTTCAACTTTGGCAAAGTTTCAAATGGGGAGTATTAGCCAAAGATTTCTAAACGTATGTATGCATTTGTCTCTCTGTGTATGTGTTTTATATGTAAGATCTTCTAAATAAGTATTTTTAAGAAAAAAAAACAAAACACTTAAACTTCTGCAATATAACAACTCTGAAATACACAAAGACAATTTTTACTAACCTTTGACATCTAAATGAAGCTCTTCAGTAAAGAAGGTTTTTATGTCCTTATTTGGAACTTCTGAAGTTGGCCCAGAAAAGACAGGGTTTTCAGGCATAAGCCTGAACAAGTGATAAAGCAGTTTATTCAAGCTTTTAGTTCTTCTAAGGTATTGCGAGTAGAGAACTCGCAGCTGATTCCATTAAAAAAAAAAAACATAAAAAAAAAAAAAAACCAAAACAAAAGACACTTTATAAATATGGCTTATTATGTAAATAATACAAATATGTCCTTGCAGGGACAAAAAGCAAGACTGATTCAGAAAACCTGTTTAGGAGAGCAATTAGTTCTCTGCACCGTTTTGAATGATTAGATCATAATATGTAGCAAGCTTGTTTGAAAATGCAAGAAAGAATCATTTATTAATGAATCTTAATTCTTTATTCCTCTAATATTACCATCCTCAACTATAGCAGTGCAGAAATCTAAGTTTAGTGATGCTTTCAGAATTTCACTATTTCCACAAAAACAAGAGGTAGGAAGTTACATAATTGGTAACAAGGCTGGATGAAACTTCAAGATTCAAACTAAATAAGTAGGTAAAGAAATTCAGTTAAAATTAAAAGACTGAACATATACCTGAGAAGAAGCTGCTTTGAAGAAAGCTAATGTTAACTTCCAAGTGAGAAGATATCCTAGAACAAGACAGAACTCGTCGCTCAGGGGCTGAATAACTGCAAATTCTCCAACCGGAATGCATTCCAGGGTGTTTTCTAGCAAGAATTCTTGAGTGGCCAGGATAGACATAAGAGCTGCTGGAGGTGATCTATGGAAAAATTTTATCTTGAATAGTAAACTCAAATCTTGAGCACAGCATGGACTGGATTTATGTTCATAGCCTTCCTAGAAAGTCATGCTAGTAAAGTCATACTTACAGAACATAAAAGGGGCCTTTTATTACAGGAAAATTTACTTTCAGATTCACACATCAGTGCTATACAAGGATTTTTGGTTTTTTTTTTCTGAAAGGGACGGTTGTTTTTAACCTTCTTACAAGACGAGTTTAAACTGAATGCTGATCACTTAATCTGGAAGTGGTCTATGGGTGAGCTGATTTAACCTACATCATGAATAGCTGCTTTGCTTGCTTTCTTGTCACACCAATAAATGCGCAACTGAACAACTCATCTCCTAATCACTGTTGGATTTTGGATTAAAAAGCCTTTTGCAGCTCCGCAGTTAGGAAAGGTATTCATCATTGGGCTAAGCATATAAAACAAATGTTAACCAGTTAGCATAATCCCTCTTCAAATCATAGACTTTATTGGATTCAAGCTATATAAAGCACTTAGGTTGATTTTGGAGTTTCAAGTAGCTGAAGTTACCTGTGCAGATGGACACATTCTGAATAGAAGTAAAAATCTGTCAGCATTTTCCAATATAAAGCATATACATGGCACTTAGTCTGGTTTTTAGTACCTAAAAACAATTGCAAATAGTCTCCAGTTTAACCGATTACATTGAATATTTTAAATATTTATGACCCTATTCTCATAGCCATGTACTTTTTTTTCTTTTAGCATCTCCCGACAGACAACTACTCTGCTACAAATTTCAATCTTGTAACACATTTTAAAAATATGGAAAACAGTCTTAAAAAAGTGAGGGAAAAAATACACACAATGCAAATTCCTCCTCTTCATCACCATAGGATTTGAGATCTTCGTCATCAAATTTAGGCAATTCAGGCATTAATCTATAGAAATACGGAAAGGAAATAATATTTAATTTTTAAATAATAGTTCTTTGCTTATCAATGTCAATATTACTGATAGGCAATAAAATAATGGCAATTATTCCTTAATAACAACACAGAATCTTTAAGAGATGTGTCACCATTGCAAAGATGGTTCACAAGTGACAGCCAATGAGCACATAGCCTTGCTCAGTTCTTTTCCAGATCTCCTACATTTCCTGAGTCATGCTAAAATAAAATAAAATTTGTGGTGGAATGAGGCACAGACTCCTGCTGTGAGTGGCAGAATCACTTTAATGCTAATTGTCCAGGGTTATAAAGGATAGCTAACATCCAGGAGGTCAGAACAAAAAACAGCCATGTACACACTCAGGCACAGGTACACAGACCCTGGTGTTCTAGGGTGCGTATCTCACCCATGCATACCATTCTCTCAGGCTGCTGCCCAACAGACCACCTCTGTCCTTGGTCAGTAAATCAAAGCTTTAGATAAAATAGCACACAATTAGTTAGACGATTCCCAGGCCTTGTTTTTCTTCTTGTTCTAATGCTTGATTCATGTGCCCAACAAAAATTCTCTATCAGAATAAAGCTATTGCAATGTTATGTCTCAGAGTAAGTGAAAAATAATGGTTGCTGGCTTAAGCCAGCTGCCTTGCAATCTGCATCTAGAGTCAAATGCACATGCTATATTTTGAATTCTGTATTCTCTTTTTAGGTATTAGAGATAACCAAGAAGTTCACAAGAATGCTACCTATTTTTAATCACTTTCTTAATGTCTTATCTAAATTAGTGCAAATAAAAAGGTCATACTATTTAATGATAGTGTCACACCCAGATCAAACCTGGAACATTTCAGTTTACGTTTTAGGATTCACTTTTGGGTAAAAATAAATAGCTTTATAGTTATGATACTGATATCTATCTAACTATGATACTGAAAATAAAAGTGTATCCACACGTACTGCAGTAAAACTTCTCAGTATATATTAATTCTACTTTTACAATTAAATTTAGCATTTGTAGGTTTTTATGATATTCTCCAAAGTAGAACACAAATTGCCCAGTTAAGGATTTTCTCTCATAATGGACATGGTTTTGCTAAAGAGCTATAAGTGCATGTTCTATGGCACATTTAAAAAATAAAGGGTGGGGGGTGGGGTGAGAGGTGAAAAAAATGAGAAATTTGTTGATTCTTACTTATATAACATATGGTAGACAGAAATTTGTACAGGTCGAGCCCGGAAAAGCAACAATGGAGACAGTGTATTCAGTAGAGTTTGGAGTTTATCTGGAAGATTTGTTTTCTGGCCTGCAACAAACTTCGGTGGTAGTTTATGGTTTAACAACTGGTCCTTTGACACATAAGTTAGAGCTTCACCCAAAGATGTTAACACAGAGTTCTGAAAAGAGCCTTCTGATGCATTTTTGGTTTCTCCTATATAAAAAAGACAAGCTGTGATGCAAAATGTATGGATATCAAAAACACGCATTGTTAGAAATAACTTGAGACTGCACTTAGCAGGATCCATCTAATCTTAAGAATCACTTTACTAATTAGCATGTAAGTGTTCAAAAAGATTTAAGTTTTTATAAACTATATTGACATCATATTCCTATAAATACAGAAATACAACCCATTCAGTTCTATTTCAGAACAGCCTGGCTATTGTCCTCTTTTCCATATACTTGCCTGTGATTTTCACCAACAAAGGTAACAGCAAATTGTGAATTCCCTCAGAAAAGAATTCTTTCCATTCACTGATTAAGTTCTTAGAAAGACTTTCAGTAGTTTCAGAAGCCGCATCTTCAAAGTAAGCGCTAAGGGCAGATGCCAAGTCACAACTAACACAAGCAAAAATCTGCACAAGCGGGACACGATAAAGGGAACAGTTTTCACTTGTTGTCTAGGAGGAAATAAACAGAGAGGAAGGTATCTTAACCATAAATTTGCTTTAAAGTATGTTTCATGTTCCCTGTTTACACCAGAAAGTGTAATTTCAAAGAAGATTTAATTGCAATGACCATTTGAAAATTATTTGGGGTAGGGGGCTGTGTTTAAAAATGTAGATTGTGCTCTAGTAAGACCTCCTGGAAGTAATGTTCCACTGTCACCAATTTAGAAACCTGGATTGCTTTCATTATATAACCTTTATAATGACAGAAAGAAAATTCAAACAGAAATACACCACACCCGGAGAACTTGTGAGTCCAGTGAGACAAAACTGATCTGTGAAGTGCTTTCACTTTTCTCTCCCAAACATAAAAGCTTTACCAGTATCATATTTGCATTTCCAAATTGCAAAAGGAAATTGACAACATGCTATTAAAAACTGGATCTTATTGAAGTGGCTGTCAGAAGAATATCTCTTCTCCCTCAACTTAGCTGTATCTTGCTAGTTCTTACTCGTTTCCCCCCAAAGGAATATAGTTATAAATTAAAAATATTCCCAAGCAGTTCATCTACACAAGATTTTCATGCAAATTTATTCGGTTTTCTTTTAAATAAAAATAGATAGTTTTGAGTCACATACATATAGGTAAGATTAATCCTAAGATCAAGAAAGGTCACATGGAAGTTTCCAGCCTTGTAAGTGCATAGTAACAGTGAGAGATTCTGTATCTTTATTTAATAGGAAGTAGTCAGTTGACTGCTGACCTGTTTCCTAACAGCGTTACAATATAATTTTGATGTTTCATGTGATCATATAGACATTGAAATGCAGATACTCCTTTTTATTCAGTCAATTTTTATGTATCATGTTAGATTTTGGCCTTAAAGGAATATTATTTTTCAACACAGACATATTTCAAAATTTCTCTTCAATTACCAATGGCATTATTAAATATATTGTTTGAAGAGTGAGCTGATTTCATCTCCATATACAAAAAAAAATAGGAGGGCATTGTGTGTGCTTTTAAACTACACATGACCTTTGTCAAAGCCCAACACAAACAGGATTTTGTGCAATTCTTTTTAACATTGTGTCAAATATTTGCTACGCTGAAATTACAGTGTCCCTGACATAAGCAGGGAATGATTCAAAAAGGTGAGTACATCAAAAGTGAGGATACTTTCATATTACCTCTAACCAAGCCAGCATGGAGCACATGATAAAGTCCCACTCGTTATCTGCCAAAGGAGCTGTTGAATACTTCAACAACAAGGGAAGGTAACGGATCATCTCAATGTTGAAACCAAGCAATGGAGCACTTGTTTCTTTCAGATTGCTGTAATAAAAATACAGCCAAAGCTTACATACCTTCATGTTGTACACATGAGAATCTATATTCTTGCCTTCATTCCTCCTCTCATGACAAACTAGTCTGGCACCACCACACTCTGCCCTATGTGCTTTTGATACTTTGACTATCAAATGCAGAGTGCTACCTTAGCTGCCAAGTCTAAGTAAATTACAGATTCATAAATTTGTAAAATTTATACATTCACTCAAGTAATAGACTTACATAACCTATGAAATTTAACAATTTTAATTAAATCAATGCAAGGAAAATAATCATTTTAAGTTACTAATTTAAGAAAAATATATAAGTCCCCAAGTCTCCAAATACTGTACATTATAAGTGTCCAAATACTGTACATTATAAGTTTAGATTGGATATTGGGAAGAAATTCTTCCCTGTGAGGGTGGTGAGGCCCTGGCACAGGTTGCCCAGAGAGGCTGTGGCTGCCCCATCCCTGGAAGTGTTCAAGGCCAGGTTGGATAGAGCTCTGAGCAACCTGGTCTAGTGGAAAGTATCCCTCCCCTAGCAGGGGAAGGGAATGAGATGAGCTTTACAGTGCCTTCCAGCCCCGGCCATTCTATGGTTCTATGATTATTCTGAGACTGTTGCCTGGAGTTTTCTAACTATAGTCAAGACAAATGAATCTTAGCGTATTTTCACTCCTTGCTGGAAGTTTTACAAGTTATATTTTTGGGTCCAGAACTTTAAAAGACAGACTTCTAAGTTTGGTATCCAACTTTTCTTCCCGCTACTGAAATATGCAATCGGAATTTGGAACTGAATATCCAACAACATCTACAAAAGTTGGTCAGTTGTGCATGCTTTTGAGAGCAGTTGACATCTAGGTGCATTTAAGAAACTCCTTAGTTTCCCAGCCTTCAACCATCCAGGTAATTTTCTGCAACATAAGATATTAAATACCTAAAGACAGGTCTATGAAACCAAGGGATGCAGTTTTACAAAAGCTTAGATATGTAATAATAGAACAGTGGGTGGCAGTTGTAATGTACAGATAGATTTTGTTTTAGTTAATAACTAGTCTGTATTTTCAAACTCATGTTTAAGAAATTAAAAAAGTCAAATCATCTCTAAGTTGCACCCACCAGCTAAAGAGAAAGCTGTCCTCATTATCATTTTTCCAAGATATTATGATTTTCAGTATTCCAGGTAGTAGATGATCACAATCAACACTTCTATCATTCAGACAGGAGTTCAAAATGGAAAGACACCCAAATGCTCCTATAACATAGTACAAATACATACTCAATAGTCTTAATTATCAAGACAAAACAAATGTTAAAATGTAAGTTGACTGATCCTTTTATTTGAGCGTAACACTAATCTTTGAACAGGTGCCACTGTTAAATCAAAAATACTATATCCAACTCAAACTTTAAAAAATAGCCCACCTCCTATAAGATTGATAGATTATACAATTAATAAAAAGGAAAAATACCTGCTAAGATTGAAATCTCTTTGTGCTACTAAAAATGTAGTATGCTAAGTAATAATTTGGACAGATAAAGAAGGAAATACAACTGCAAGTTGTGAATTCTAGTATTAATGGAGTGTTAATTTGAGTTCTAGTTGGAATGTTAATTTTTACTTTCAGAGTGAAGTACTACTATTGCATTAACACTGTTTTCTGTTTTTAAGAAAAACTGCATTTATCTAGATTTCTTTGAGAAAATGAACATTTCCTACAAGCATGATGACAAAGAAATAAGGAAAACATAGCAAAACCAACCAACTAAACCTCTGCTTCACTGAAACAGCAGAGCAACGATTTACAACAACTTTACCAGCACTTTCCTGACCTGAAAACATAAAGACCATTGGAATGGTAAGCCTAAAACCTATGTCTCACTTATTTTGAATTTGGATATATATTATCTGCTCAGGAATCCCTAGAAAATTGAGAAGCAGCAGAAAGGAAATGCAGATTACAAACAAGAGCACTCCACAGCAGGTGAGGATTCTTTTTCCCATTTTCTTCTGTTTTGAGTTTCACAGATACAATTTTTGCCTCACTGGTCCACTTAAAAAGCCAGGAAGGCTAAACTAAGTTCAAAGAGGAACAGTTAGGGAAACTACCATAGCACAGGGATTTTTAAGATTCCTCTCAATAGCTGCATGGCACTAACACTGTCATTTTCACACTTTAAGGACATCCATTTGAAGAATTCATCTGAAATCCTAAGGACACTGCCAAGGGACAGATATCCATAGTTTAGAGTCACCAAAGATAATTTTTTTTCAATTTAAGGTAGAAAAGTTCTGTTAGAAAACACAAAATCTACATTTCAGTTTTTATACAGACTGATCAATAACAGTATGTGCAAGAACACATAAAAGCAGCACTGGGAGAAAATAGAAAGTACTTTCCTTTTAAATGGTGTCTAACTCATAAATGCGTATGAGCATTTCCAAATAATTTCTCTGAAAAGCAACAAGTTTGTGAAAATATAGACCCATATTAAGTGGGTATATTCAAAGCAATAGTATAACACATCTCAATCACCTCTTAAGTAATTTTTCCACAGCTGCTGACAGTGTCTGTAGTGTAGTTCTGAGTACACTGTATCCCATGCACTGGAGGAACTACTCAAAAACTATATGTAAACTGTGAAAGAGTTTTTGCCAAAGCATCTAAAGACAATGATGACACTACCAGTTGACAATAGTAATACTTTTGCATACTGTGCAAAGCCTAAATGGTTACCAGAAAATTTTGATATTTACAGATGTGTTCAAATAAGACAGACCAAGCAAGAAGTACAACAATATCAAAATGCTTTTAACAATTCAGTCTAAGTCCTTTACTTCTAATTTTGTACTAGGCAGTATAACTTGCACTTTCTGAATAAGGCAGAAAGTCTGGAACTGTCTGGAAGAAATATGCAACTGAGAAAACATTTCTTTCTAGAAAAAATATTATAGTTAATGCATTTTATCTAAAAGCAAACATTATTACAAAATAACGTTCTTAAATTCTAATGAACTATACTGAGGTAAGAACACTCACCATCAGTGCTGGAAAGATCTGTCTCTGTGCATGTCATAAGTTTGGCCACACAGTGGAAGACAAGTTCTCTCTTTTTTTCCTCAATTAAGAAAGGTGATAAACACTGAAGTGTATGCAATCTGCCCTCTGTTAATGGCAGAAACCTATTCACACAAGCAAACATCAAGAATGAAACAAACCCAAAAATTTAACTAGAAAACAAAATGTCAGTTGTTTCATAATGATCTAATATCCTCCAATGTAACTAATCCCACACACTAAACCACTATCTCACTTTTACATGTCACACATATGTATCAAAATTTTCAGTTCTCATTTGTCAGAATCAGGATCATTTAACATTATCAACATTCACAACAAACTGAAACTTTACAGGCAGCAGTATTAAGATACCCTTCTGTTGTCTTAAAAAGTTCTTTCCTCTCCCAGAATACAGTGTTTTCTGCACGGATCATTTTGGCCATGGTTAAGGACCACAGTCTTCCATGTTCTTCTGATCTTCAAAAAAGAGGAAAGATCCTGGTTAATATATGCAGATGGTCAGAGTTCATCACAAAAGCATTTGGATGAAGTTTGAATCACGAGAGAGAAGGAAATATAGACACAGTTAATACTCTATACAATGCAAAATGTGAAGACAGAGTTTACAGTTGTTTTACTTGTTCTCACATACCTATCAAATATAGTTTGCTGAAGGCTAGCTGTATTACTCAGTGTACTGAACTTCCTGTATGTGATGTGCATCTCTTCTAACATTTGAAGATATTCCAGAAGCAGATGAGGAGGATTCTCCAATTCTTCAATCCATTGTAATGAGTACAACAGTTCTGCAACTAATTAAAAAACAGAAACTGTTGTTTACAAATGACTGCTGAATATATTCCATATATTGCATAAGCACGATGTTTCAAGTCAAGTGTTTGTTGGATGTTTTTTTAATATGTTTTTAATGCATTAAAAGTATTATATTTATACACAATCTCAGATGCTTCAGGCATGAACTGGGTATTTGCCATTATACTATAAAATACAATAAAAGAAAAAGCTACAGTAATCTGTTGTAGATATTCCAGAAATATTAAAGTAAATCAAGTAAGCAAGCCCTATTCTCCTCCTTTTTTTTAATATATACTTCTTGCCAACAAAACAATCAAGATGTAAGTCCAGAAGAAAACCAAACAAATTTGATGATAAGAGCTAGCATGTGGTTCCTTCATTAGCTTACAAAGACCCACAACGAAGTATACACTTCTATCATGGTAAGATGTTTGGAGATAGAATTGTTCATTTCATTTGAGCATTCTCAAAATAAAAAGAAACTAGATTCCACCTGGTGGAATTAAGAAAAATTGCTGCCTCGTGCTATCTTTACATTATGGCTAAACCCTCAGGGCAGGGATACAGCTCCAGTTTCACGCTCCTGACAATGCACTGTGTTTTGGCAATGAACAAATCTAAAGTCCATTGAAAATTTAAACATCTCCCTGTTCAAAGTTCTCTTGAGACAGGATGTATATCATCAGAAAAGGCCCAGGAATATAAACATTACACTTGTACCTACTTTTAAAGGAGACCTGAAGGAAAAAAACAAACAAAAACCAACAGCAAAAGGTAAAAGGATAATTTCTTATACCTGTATGCCAGACTTTAACTATGCATTTCTAATTATAAATTCAGGTTACAAATACTATAAGATGCAATTCCTTTAAGTTTACCATTGTAACTTACTTATATTGTCAATTTTCTTTCTTTCAGCATCATCATTTCCATGAACTAGAACATTTTCCAATACAAGAAGTACCATTTTACTTAATAAGGCTGAAGTACATAGATGGCCTGGAAGTTTAGTTATGCCACACAACTTGACACTTGATCCCAGCGGTTCACAATTCATACTAAGCCTTCCTTCCAAAAGAGGTTTGTGTATCCACTGTAATATGTGCATAAAAAGAGTGTGAACAAATAATTGGCATTTTAATGATGCATAGAAGAGTTATGATCTGTTTAACCACGAAAATTCAGAATTATTTAAAAATAACCATGAAACATACAAACTGACATCAAAAGCACAATGGTGAGGATGACCTGCTCCAGCATATTAAAAAAACCTAAATGCACAGCAGTAATTTGAAACTGCATTACTGTCCCAGAAACAAATATGTTTCTTTAGAATTCTATATATTTTACAAGAAATACTAGGTCTACTGAAGATTGGTGGTTGGACAGGAAATTTATGTCCTTCGTCACTCTCTACTATGTCAGTATTTTGTTGACAGTCAGCACCTCATGTTTCTCTGCAGATATTGGTGTCTTTCACAAAAATAATCTTTTTGAAGAATTAACATCTTCACAATGTACATTTTGTCAGATAAAATTTCTGAATTGTAAAGCAAGTTGCTGGTGTTCCATCAGAAAAGAGTAATTTTGATTTTCTCCCGCAGTACAGGATGTGTCCATAAACATAGCGATTTTGTCCCCTTTATGGACAGAGGCTGAAAAGAACCTCTGCACAGACATATAGCTATTCATAATTGCAGTGCCATGTCAAAAGAAAGAATGCCTACCACCTTAAGGGACAGAGGCTTGAGGAAAGACTGACTACCTCATACAAGTCCATTATAATTTTCATACCTCAGTGGACAGAGACTCATGCAATTTCCCCCACTCAGTTTTGTTCGGTGTGACATGCTCAACATAAGCTCTCACAAGGCAGCCAGATTGTCCCTCAGCTTCCATAAGCTTCAACAACAAATCACTAACTGCAGAGATCAAAACCTGAAGACTGAGAAAAGGAGAAAATAATGCAAACAAGTTCACCACTATGCCACAAAAGCAAGCTGCATATTTTACATTGATACAATGCTCTATATGTTGTACCAATGCTCTCTCTATACATGCTGTACCAGTGGTGGTTTTCTGCTCTACCCACCACCTTCAACAGGCTGAAAAGTCGCTCAGGAATACAGATGTCTATAAAAAATAGCATAGCACTGATGTTAGTTTGTTTTAGAAAACAACATATTATGAAGCAGACGTGCATCCCAATTACCTTTTAACGTCCAAAGAGGAAGACTGAACTTGATTCTTGACCCACAGTGCAGCTTTAAGCAAAAAGGTACTCTGTTTCTCTGTGCTCTGAAGCTGATGCAGAAGTGAATTTACACCAGAGATCCAAGTGTGTTTTAATTTGCATACAAGTAAATCTATTGTAGGGAAAAGGAAAAAGAAAACAAAACAATAACAAACAGGCAAACCCACCACAAACAGGTAAATTACAATCTACAGCATACACCAACAATCACATGTCTAAAGGTCCTAGAGTAGGAAAACAATTCTCTTTTTTATGTGGTTACATAGAAAAACTATCAAGGGTAAAAATACAGCTTTTTTGTTGCAGAGCACTTTCAAATTAACTATGACACACAGGTAAAATTTGATTTCATTACTAAAAAGTGATTTTCCCGTTGTCTACTACAATATGTCCACATTGTCTTCAAAACCACAGATCTCTTTACTGAAATACTGAACATTCACAACATCAATAGTCATTTGCAAAGCAGCAGTGGTTTTTAAGCTAGTACTGTCCTACTTCATTTCCAAGACAACACTGAAACATTGTGCTTATTTGCACTGATGTCAGTAAATGCATGTACCAATTTATCACTCTCAAATTCTGCCTTCAAAGAATATAAATCAGGATCTCAGTCTGAATATGAGATGCTGCTAAAGAGAGAGGTTGGGATCAGAATTTGTCTGGGCAATTTGACAAATATAAACACGTATCTCAAGTGATTGCACATGTTTTATAGAATCCTTACACTGCAGAATGAACAAAAAAAGAGTTCATTTCTTGTATTTCATAAACTTTAAATAATCTATGTAGCACGCCAAAAAGCACGCAATATCATAGCTTCAAAGTTACCTGATACTATTATCAAAAAAGTTTAAAAATCCTTGTAAAGATGTACAGGACTCAATGTTTAGTAGTAACTATGGGCAAAGTAAATTAAAGCGTAAATTTTTGTGTCAATTACAGCCACAAGTGCTCAATGTATGTGAATTCAGTATTCTATTACACCCTTGAAGCTGTTTCATGAAAAAGAAGAATTTAGATGTAATCATCACCTATGAGAAAGTTTGGTTGAATCTTTTTCTAGATTACCTGTTAAGTGTGTTGCATCCTGCCTCTGAGCACACAGCTGGAAGATGGTAAGCAGCAAATCTTCTGAGGATGGCATCAGTAAACACCCCTTAACTGAGCTGAAAAAGCTTGAGGCTACATCGCAGATGAAAGATACTGATGGTTCAGTATTTCCAGCTTCAGAAAGATCCTTTGCTTTAGACAGAGCTGCTTGAAGTTTATCAATAATTCTTTCAATAAAAGTTTCACCAATCAGTGATTCTGATGGGGAGAGGAAAACAACAGCATGCTTTGATTACTTGATAAATGTGGTCATTCAAAGATGTCATCTCAATATGGACCAATTTGTTTTATATTTATTAATTTTAAAAGAAAAATAAAGTGCAAAGCGGTTTCAGTCTAATGTATACTTAAACCCTCTTATTTCACAGACATCAAGGATCACCTAGCCAAAGTTTCACACTGCCAGTTGTCTTTTCTCTAAACCAGTTGAAGCAGCTTCAAGAAAGGTATATAAAATAGATCAAGTGCAGAGTAATCCCTCTCTCTTTTATGGCTTCCAAGCCTCTGGCAACCAACTCTGAGCCCAAGATTACACCTGGACCATTGCATATAATTAACCCAAGCAGACCAGTCTTCTGTGAACATGTTTAGTTCCATTTTTATGGGATCCAAGCAGGCTAATCCCATTTATCCTCAAACTCCACAGCATCCTGTGGCAATGAGTTCCATTATTTAATTAGGAAATATATGAAGAAGTGTACTTTTTTCTTCCCTCAAGACTGCTATCTAAACATCTGTTAGCAACTCACGTTTTTTCACTGAAAGAAACAATGAAAAATTTCTTCCTAATTACATTTTCCATAAAAATTCTGACTTTATAGCTCTTTAGCACAACCCCATCCCTTATCACTTCCACTGAAAGTGAAAAATTGTAGTCTGTTCTATTGCCTCTAAAACAGAAGCCACTGCTTTTCTAACCATCCCTGCCAGCTTTCTTTGGGCATATTCCAATTCTATTACACTTTTTTTCAAAAGTATATAGGTGAACAAGAATATTGCAGTGACCAAAACTATAGGCAGTATTCCAGATATTGACTACATATTCAATGTATTAACTATATGTAATTTGTCCTCTGTTCTTTTCACAGCAGCTGCTAATAACCTGCATTCCTTTTTCACAACCTGCCATTTTACAGGGAACCACAACGACTGAAGATCTCTTTTTGAGGTTTAACAGTTCAGAGCCTATCATTCAATCAATATAGTTGCAATTGTTTATTCCTATGTATTTTTATATGTATATGTATATAAATATTGTGATATTTATTTGGTTTGGATTTCTTTTGCACTTATATCAGTTAAGCACTCAGTATCACAACACACTGCTATGGGTCTGTGAAGTTTCAGTTTTGGTTACTCTGAATAATTTATCAGAAACAATTATCTTCCTTTTGGTATTTATCCTTTTTCCCCTGTAATTCCTATCATCTGATAGGCTATTGATCCATGAAAGGTTCTTCCATTTCCTCCATGGCAATTTACCTTGAGAAACTGAGATAAGAGATCTCATTCAAAAGAATTTTTTGAAAGTCCACATACTCTATTTTGGCCTAAATCACTAAGTCAAGAACCACCATAGCTCCTGAAAGTCTCCTAGGATTCATCCAATATGAATTAAAAACAGGTCAGCCAGCAGAAAACAAGCTCAGTAGTACCTCTAGCTGCAGAGTCAGAAAGCAAAGTCACTGGAAAATCAGCCCTAGGACATAACTGACTCACAAGCATGTTTGTTGAACTCTCTCTGGAAAGAGGGAACAGGTTTTCCTGAAGCTCCTATACATCAAAAGTTCCAGTAACAGAAAAAAACCAATCTTACAACACCTTCAGGATGCCCTGTCTAGGAACATCCACTGCAGTCAGCTTACTGTGTGCCTCTTCAAAACTCGAGAGCACCAGAAATATGCACAGCATTCACAGAAACTGAAATACGTCACCTCAGGGATCAAAACAAATGCTGAGTTTACATGGAAAACATGATGAAAATTGAACTCCCCTAGAAGTCTATATTAGGTACAAAAAACGCAAGGAAGAAATTAAGTAAGATGCTATTAATAAAAAAACAGGTTACATATACAGCATAAGTGCATACCCAGAGTTTTTAAATGACATTAATCTAAATGAAAATGTCTCAAAACAATTCATAGGTCCTGTAACAAGGCATTACCAACACACACATGGGTCCATAACCATTGATTTTTGGTATTCTAGTTTTGAAGGTAGATTTCAGATGGTACAGTTTAAAAATTCATATTATTCTATAGCACATCAGCTAATAAATCAAACTTCTTAAATTTTCTTCAAGTTTTCCAGATTTGCAATTTTGAATCTGTTCTTTAAACACTGACTTTGTTTAGCAATGCAGACCAAAAAAAAGGCAATTGCTGCTGCAAGTTAGTGTTTACAAAATTAAATTGGATGTAGTAGACTGGTTCAGGTATAAAAAAAGAAAGCCCAAACCTAATAAATAAAAACTCCAAACCAACTAACAAACAAAAGAAAAATGCCATAAGAAAGCCTAAATGTTCCAAACTAAGTATTCTGGAAGATCTCAAATTCCTTTCAACCTCATGTGAAGCATAAGTGCAGTATTTACACTTCACAGTCTCCAAGGATTATATATTCTTACCACTTTTAGTGTGCTGTGACAACACCAAGCTCAGGAGGGTCCACTTTTCCGAAGAGGTTGAGTCTGATGAGGCTGCTCTAGGTTTTAAACACAGGTGACACAGATCATCTGCCAGCATTACCAGTCTTTCTCCAAGTGTATCTCCTTTCAACCAGTCAGAGACTATGGAAAGTTTCGTTGAGCTTGAGCATGCCTGAATCATAAGGATATAATTCTAAGAATCTTTTGAGGGTATAGAATCATAGAAGAGTTTGAGTTGGAAGGGACCTTAAAGATCATCTTCCATGTTCCAATTCAAGTACCAACACGCCTGCCATGGGCAGGGACACCTTCCACTAGACCAGGTTGCTCCATGCCTCTTCCAACCAGGCCTTGAGCACTTCCAGGGATGCAGCATCCACAACTTTCTGGGCAACCTGTTATTAACTATTAACTTTCATCCCTAACTAAGCATAAGATTACTATGTCAAACTTACACAGAGTGGGAATCATATCTCTCACAATAAGTCTTTAGGTGTTTACATCTGCAACAATCCCCCCAACTTTCTTTTCGGTCAGAGGCAGCAGCTTATGGCTAGGCTAGACCTCTGCTGTACAGTGAAAAAGTCACCTTCTGAAAATGCTTCCTTTTCCTATTTTTTTCAGCTATAGAGCCCAGGGAATTCCTCCACTCTAATTACAAAATAACTTTTGGATGACCAAGTTGGCTGAAATAAAACCTACTTACAACATAAAATCTGTTTACAGCACCTGAATTCCAATAAGAAATGGAGGGTCACAAATCAAAAACATTATTTTGGTGATGTTTTGGTAAGTTACAAAATCATAAAAACAGAGTATTCCTAAAATTCACAGCATGTGTGAGGGAAGATACTGTGGAATACGCACTGGATTATAAATCAAGTGCTATGAGTTCTTGTTCAAAAATCTGTCATACACTTTGGGTTGCACCCCATGCAATTATTTAAGTGTCAGCCTCTCAACATTTGATGTGAAAAAATGGAATACTACCTTTTCCTTGTAAGCATCTTGTAAGGGTGATGATATAAGTAATCATTTAAATTACTGGTCTAATCCCCAGCTCCATTCTTGCTAGTTTAGAAGGAATGACCAACAAATCAGGAATCCCTCTGGCTCAAAAGGCAAACTGACCAAAACTAGAAGGGACAAAGATTCTTTTATTTTGGTATCATTATTTAATTTTTAAGACTGTCTCCAGATTCAAATGCATTTAAAATAAACACTACTCTGAAACTATTAATGTAATATTTTCAAACTATAGAAATTATCACTATATAGGCAGAAAAAAAAAAAGTTAAACACGTGAGTCTCAAAGCTAACACCAGAGAAATATTCAAAGCTACACGTAACAAGAAAAAAAATAATCCTGAGAGGTACCTTTTGAATTATCTGGAGAAAAATAATCCATTTCAGATCCATCTGAAAAGAAAAACAAAATCCTGAATAGAAAGCATTAATACCATTTTAACTGTTCTGCAGAGATGAAGTAGAATTTGCTAAATTTCAGTAACAAAATTAATAAGGGACTGCATTTAAAAGAATGGAAATTCTGATGTTTCTTTTTTTAATAACTTATACCATATAAAAAGGAACAGATGTCATAACCTTTCACCCCAACACTGTCATGTAAAGCTTTCCTAAAACTACCTTCCTTAAAATAAACTTACCCAAGTTCATGTAGAATATTTTCCATTTGACAGTCCCAAAATACGATTATTAATGAACCACAACCCACAAACACAGTAATGACTTTGATAAAAATTAATGACAATAATACACAAGTCATACCTTTGCTAAATCATCAAGAATGATTTTCCTTTCATCATTACTGTTGCAACAATGAAGCACACTGTACAAAATATCAACCAGGAAATGGGTATCTTTTCTCCAGTCTTCTTTCAGCCAAGTTATTAAATTCACATACAGAAATTGTACAGATGGACTTCTGTTATGAGCTATCATTTTGTTTTGGGATTCATCTTGAGCACAGCTTACATCATTTCCCTGCTCTAAAAGTACTTGGAAAACTCTGTTTGAGGAAAAAGAGTTGAGCAGGGCAGAGAGAAATTTCAAATGTTTTTCTGACTTCTGTTCATTGACATACACAATGCACAGCTCAGCAAGGTTGCAGACTAAGTTCTCTAAAGGTTCTTTCCTTAGATGTGAGCTATGCTGCAAGTCAGCCCGTATTTCAGAGTCACCTTTTCTCACTTCTGTGAGCTTTCCATTTTCTGTGTTTCCTTCAGATTCATCCTCATCTGTAAATCTGATTTTCAGAGATTTTCTGTTGTTTGATTTTGTAGCACTCTTTGGATTCTGAAGAATTTCTAGCATACCAGATATGCCAAACAATGATTTCTCATCAGCATCCAGCCTATCAACATGAAGTACACACATTTTTAAAAGATGGTCCCAAAAATCTGACAACAGTTTCTGGAAAACTTCATCTGTGCCATTATCATTGGAGAGTTCTGCTTTAGCTTCCCAGGAGCTCAGTGTTTCTGCTATTTCATAAAATAATGGTCCACTTTGCAACTTGGGCTCCTTAAGAACTGCATTGGTAAAAGGAATTAGCTGTAAAGACAAAAAAAAATTAGGAAAAAACAATGATCCAATTAAAAATAATTATATTCTTTATAATGCTAAGAAATTACATAATTTTGAAAAATATTGTGGAAGCAATTCTAAAAATATCAGAATTACTCATTCTTGAATATTTGAACACTTGAACACTCCTGCTTGAAAATATACAGGATGGCTTTTTTCTTTCTTTAAATATAATTTAAACTGCACAGTAAAAAGAATGATTTTATAGGATGAAAAAAATTTACTAAATTCAGTAACATTGTTTTTCCTACTCAATGCTTTCTATAGTTGCCTGAAAGGAGGGTGTAGCAAGATGAGGGTCAGTCTCTTCTTCCATGTCTCAAATAGAAGGACAAGAGGAAATGGCCTTAAATTGAATCAGGGGAGGTTCAAACTATGTAAAAGAAAAAAAACAATTCACTGAAAGACTGGACATGCATTGGAATAAGTTGCCCAGGAAGGCAGTGAAGTCACTGTCACTATAAGTGTTCAAGTGGTGTCTGGATGTGACACTTGGGGTTTAGGGCTGATTATGGTGGTGATGTACTGACAGTGGAACTAAATGATCTTGAAGGCCTCTTTCAACCTCGATGATTCTGTGTGAATTTTTTTGAAAAATCTAGGGAAACTTTCAACAGAGAAGTAAATCCTCACCTAAGCTTCACATTTTTCTTTAACTTTGAATTATTAAATCTACACACAACAATATTCAATATTTCTAATAAATACCTGGTCAGATATAAGCATTTGATGAATTTGGCTTTGGTCATCTTCTTCTATTTTCTGTAGTGCAACAAAGCACAGACATTCCATAAATGCAGTTATAATTGCTGAACTTTCTGAAGGGCTGGCTATTACCCGCTCACTTGACAACCTGTGAAAGGAAACATCAGAGGGGTGGCACACTCAGTCAACTGTGCTTCCAAGAAATCCCGTATGAATGTCATGAATGTATCCCCTGTTATGTTTTTCTAATCCAGACAACACTAATAGGAGAATATAGAATCATAGAATCATTTGTAGGAGTCAGATCAAAACAAATTCAAATTAAAGAATCAATAAACCCAGGAATTTAATATAACATATTAAAATACCTTCTTCATCCAGTCTTAGCATTCAGAAAAAAAATATCAATGTAAATAGAGAAACCATATTCAGTCAAGCATACTGTCTCATGTTTCAGCTGTTTGTCAAAAGTCCTTTGCAATTTTCTACATAATACACCACAAAGGTTCAGAAAGTGTCACTTTCTGTCATTACAGAAAAAAAAAAAAAAAAAAAAAAAAAAAAACCACCTAAAGCCAGTTAGAGACTGAAAAATTGCAATTTGTTTGCTTCTTAATTGTCCTAGTTACAGGGGCTGGGACCAGTTTATCACTATGTGGGTATAACCAAAACTGTGTATTCTGCACCCTCCATGTCATTTCTGATGAACTGTTAATAATGGATCATTTGCAGCAGCTCCTCAGAGCACACCTGACATCTCAGGCTACAAACTGGAGATGTAAAGAACCTGTGAGACAGAGGAGTGTTTCTGCCTTCACAGATATGACTCAACTGTGATAACTCTCCTCCCAGGAGGCATTAGCACCTTTACACCCAGCCTGAGGGGTCACATCTGCTAATGGCAATCAACAATTCCAAAAATATCCCATGATTTGCAGAGTTAAATCACACATTGTGAAACTCCTTGCCCTGGGGAAGGTACTGGGCATTCCCACCTGAACCTGGGCATATATAATGTTTGGGTTTTGGGACTTCTGGTACCACTTTTTGGATCCAGAGGAGAACCAGAACCTCAACAGGACTATGACTGCCACTCTCAACAAGACTGCGACCATTATTCTCACCAACAAGTTTTCCTCTCCTTTTACTTTGTACTCAGGGGTACCACGTGGTGCTCAGCACAGGAGCTAATGAACTCCATTCTGTTCATGCCTCATGGTGCTGGGTTATACATCTGGTTTTTGTGGGTTAAAACCAATTTTTCTCTGTATCATTGTATTTATTGTAATCTTTCTATTAAATTTTAACTTTGACTTGTAACCTCTCTTAAGTTGGCTTCAATCCTCCTGAGAGTTTACCTTTAAATCAGCACATTAATGAGAAATAGATCATACAAATTGCAATAGAAATATTACAGTCACAGAATATTCTGAGTTGGAAGGGACGCACAAGGATCATCGAATGCATCTCTTAAATGAATGGCCCATATGGTGACCAAACCCACAAATTTGGTGTTACAAGCACCATACTCTAACCAATTGAGCTCATCTCACGGTCATCATTTCACTACCTGTAATAAAATTCTATACACTTTTTGAAACCAACCCATATGTAACTCTGTTTTCCAGGAGCTTTGATAATGGCCACACCAACAACAATTGAGAACTGATTTTTGTTTAAATAAATGACAGTCTAGTCTTTCATAAAAGAATTTCTATATGTTTTTGAGTACACAATGCACATGTATGTATCTAGATTTGACAAAAAGTTGGTTTTGATGTATTTTAAAGGCAAAAAGTTATAGCAGTTTCAATCCTTTAGAAATCAGTATCACAAGAATTAAAATTCCTGCATACAGGAAATTTCACTATCACAATGCTAATCCCCAATAACTTCTCTAAGAATTACAGACTGGTGAGAAGAGCCTGATTCTTAAGAATTATTCTTAATCTTAAATTCATTTCTGATTTTAAAACCTATCTTGGAAAAACACAAAGCTTTGACAAGGAAAAATAAGAACGCTTTATATAAGGAAGATTAATAAAATCAAAAGGAAAGCTGAGGGTTTAAGATGACAGGGACAGCCACAAAGGACTGACTCTAGTTATAGATATTTAAAAGAATTTTTAAAATACAGGTTTCATTCACCTTTAAATGCTTGAAGAAGATTAGTTCTCTTATTTCCAAAGCTAAGAGACTGATTCCAAATAAATAAATTTGTTTGTTCATACCCTTGAATTATAGAGTCGAAAAACGTTCTGAAATATTCCAGCTTCGGTTTCACAACACCAGGGGGTACCTTGCTAATGAAGGGCAAGAGGTTTGGGTATATAACAGTAGCCAGTCCTCGTCCACCTTCTCGAAGCACTGTCCATAGCTTTGGGAGAACTCCCTTTTTGGCATTTACATGACTCCAACAGTCCTACAAAAAGAAAACCACTTTCTGTAAATTAAACAAGAATATGTTGCCTCAGAAGAACTCTCAAGCTAAACATTTAACCTACCTCCCCATACTGTAGCTGAAACAAGTTATCGTCAAATTTAAATTCTATTAACTTACTCACTTCCCAGTACTTTTTAAAATCACTTTCCCTCTACTTCACCTTGTGAATTTAAGTAGCTAATATCACAAAACTATTTCTGCATTGATTAAAATCAACTGACCTTCCTTATTAGCCAACTGGAATCAAAGATTTTAATAATGCCTTCACAATGCTTCATAAAAGTCATCATTTTAATTAGTCCTGTATTTAAGTTCTCATTATCAAGAACCAAGCAGTACCAACTTTACAAGCATCACTAACTTCAAAACTGTCTTCAAAATTTTCCTGATGGTTACAAAATACTTTGGCACTTTCTCCCTAAAACTTTTTTGCCATCTGATCTATTGTAATACTTATTATAGTTCCAGATGCCTACATTTATAACAAGCTAAACAAAGATTGTTTGAGGATTTTTTCCACAAAAATTGTTATAGTTCATACCAGCAGTTACAAAAGAGATCTACACTATTAAGGTCTCAAAACATCCCAGTCTATTGCAATACCTCACCCTGCTAATAAATTCAAAGCTGGATTTTCACTTAAAATTTAGTCAAAAAAAGAAAAGCTATAGAACCCTTAAGCTTGAAGGGGAAACAAACAAACCAAAAATACACTGCAGGTCATTTTTGTAACTGTCTTTAGTCAAGGAAAAGGTTTTAAACATTATTTGACTTGCTAATAACTACATTTAAAGAAAGGGATTCAGGTTAACTTAATTAAATTCATAAAACAACTCTAATTTTCAAATATGCTGGACACGACATATTTGAAAGCTACACTGAAACCCTAACACGGAGCATGTAGCCTTGAGGAGTTCATGTTATTAAACATAACGAAAACCCAGTCAAGCCCTTCTTCCTACAGAGAACAACAGCAATTGGTGAAGTCTGGGGAAAATATCTGCCTCTTAGGTTTCCCATATTACCTCAATAGTGGTGACAACATAAAGCACAGCTTCCCAAAGAGCAGGACACACCACTGCATCGCTATCATCAATGCTCAGAAGAACAGCAGGACAAACTCTTGGTGCTTCAACTTTCACCACCTCAGGCAAGTGCTGGCAAAAAGCACAAATCAGCTCAAAGAAAGCTGAGCGAACCTGACAGAAACCACAGAAAAAAAAACCCACAAAATTTGTCACTATATGAAGTTTATAACATTCCTTTTAAAATCAACATAACTTACAACACACGGTTCCCCAGCAAAGGTTTAAATATTATTAAAAATAAAGAAAAATAAAGCCATTATTAAACAGGCTTATAAAATGTTTTAAAGTAATTTTTTAGTGATAAAATGTTTATCTAAAGTTGTATTTTAATATAATACTCAAAAGGTATTTTTTCCCAAAAGCAATTAGAAGATTTTTAACAAAACAATACCTCATCAGTTCATCACTCTGTGCACTACTAGTCATAGCAGACTAAAGACCAATAAGATGGTTTAAAAAATTAAAATCCCAAAGCACTAAGAACACTTGCAGAAAGTTGACACAGTTTGTATCTTGTACAAGATTTTTTTTAATGAATTTTAAATCATGGCAGATGTCCAAGAAGTAGATCATGATGATATAGAAATAACAATTTAGCCTACTGGGTAAATTTTAGAACAATATTGTCCATTTAAGGTCTAGAAACCTGAAGGCCGTTTAAAACATAAGCAAAGTACAAAGTTCATTCTTGCAGAATACAAGTAACTAATACTTCCTTAGGTTAAGTGTATTACCTTTAACTAAAACCAACCAAAATAAAGAAATTAAAAAGTCACCTGTGGTATGTTGTGTTTGCTGTATTTCCAAAATTTGTTTTGGGACAAAAGCGACATTAACTTTTCCTCCAATGAATGCATCTCTTTTTTTGGCAACATGTTAAGCAACTTTTTTAAAGCTAACAAGGAACAGGTTAGAATCCGGAAAAATTTGGTTTCCCTTTCTTCTTCTGGTACAGTTCTTAGAAAGCAAAACAAACAAAAAAAAATTAAGTGAACCACAAATAAACCAGTAGGCTTCACAAGTTGTTCTCAACTAAACTGTCTTCATGTTTTTTTGCATTCTTCTTTTGATCTCAGGTGCCAGCAATGTAAATACATAAACTTTCCACAGGTTCTAAATTACATTATGACATGTTAGAAAGAGAGTTTCAAGTCATCTCACAGTCTGTCTACTCATAAATGCTACTTCTAAAACAGCTGAAACAAGAATTAGATAACTGATAACACTTTCAAAAGCATTTAAACTTAAGTCATAAAGAAAGTCACTAGGATCTGGACTCAAATAAATACTCTGTCTCTTGAAACAAAACTAAATCCACTACCTCCAGGGACAGAGAACTCAATACAGACCAAGACTTAAACCATATACATTAAAGCAGGCAAACATACTGGGGGTCACTGAGTGTATCAGCTGTTTCTTTCAGAAGGTGATCTTGAAGTACCTAAGGGGGAAAAAAAACACACATATAAACACAAAGAAATCTAATTTAAATGTAAACAATATAGTCCATAAATTATTCAGAAACAGCTCTACAATAAAACTTCACAACCTCTGAGCTGTCCTTTTTTAGACATGTTAGTGAAAAATAAAGGTAATTGACTCATGCTCAACATAGTAGCTGTGGTACTGTTTGAATTAAGCCTTCATGATACTTTGTAAGTTTCAGCCCTAAGCCAACGTGCTTCTGCTAGAAAGAAGCCAAACTGAGGCAAAACAGTTGGGTTTGCATATGATAGGCCAGCAATGCAATCTTTTACCTTTTTTAATCCAATCAATTCAGTTTCATATAACACTAGCACAAGAGCATTAACCTCGGTCAGAACTAAACTTGTAAAGGCTGAAACACTGCTCAGCATTCTTTATTCCTTTTTACTGCAGCTGAACTACTCTAGCATCTTTGTCTGTCAGTAATATGATATGTTGTCTGAGCATCATTACATAGAAACGTACACTAGAAAATTCATTATTCATTCTTCTGGTTCCAGTCATTTTCAATTCAAGTCCAAAAGAATAGAGGACATGTTTTTTTTCTCAGTGTTCTTTATTATTAGTCTGTTTTATATTTCTTTACAGAAGAAGTGTGAGTGTGGTGAGGCACTGGCACAGACTGTCCACAGAAGCTGCCCCATCCCTGAAAGTGTTCAAGGCCAAGGGCTTGGAGCAACCTGGGATAGTGGAAGGTGTCCCTTCCCATGGCAGGGGGGTTAAACTGGATGATCTTTAAGGTATCATCCAACCCAAACCATTCTATATTCTCTTCACAAGAGCAAAGTTTCAGGTGAGAAAGAAATTTAATCTGAAGAACGGATGGGGGCAGGATGAGTTTTAAATTTATAATAACAATTGATATACACAAAGCCTTAAAGAAAGACAAAAGTATAAACTCACATTAAGAATTTCATCTTTACAAAATACTAAGGCTTCAGGCTGTTTGCTTGAAGGAAAAGCTTTTTCAAAAGCTACTTTTGCAGCAGAAGCAGCAGGAGGGTAAGTGTCACACTGAGCAATCAGCCAGTATCCCATGATACTTTTTAAGTAAGGAGCTAAGTGTTTTTTCACTTTAAGAATCAGTTGCTCAAAAGATTGCTGAGTTGCTTCTCGAACACGGCGGTCATGATCCTGTTAAAAAAAAAAAAAAAGAGGAAAAATATAAATGTTTGTTGGTTTAAAAAATGTACCCTTTGATGCCAGATACTTCAAAACAGAAGTGATGATTAAAAAGCCATTTTTGCGATTAATTGGGATACCAAGATTTGAAAATACACACCAATGACAATAAAGTCTTGGTATTCCTAAGTATGGGGAGACCACTAACTTAGTAGTTTACCAAAATGTTGTACA
The DNA here is from genome assembly GCA_013396755.1 of Sclerurus mexicanus. NCBI lineage: Eukaryota > Metazoa > Chordata > Aves > Passeriformes > Furnariidae > Sclerurus > Sclerurus mexicanus. The sequence goes on from VWZF01002178.1 coordinate 61,008, forward strand.
CCCAGAAGTGTAACCTTTTCCCAATATCCCTAGCTACAGTATCTGTTTACAAATTATACAAACATTTAACAGAAAGACAAGAGGCAATAGAAACAGAAAGCCTTGACAACGTCTTTTGAATTAGAACTACTGTAAGTCTACAGAAACACTGCGTCATTATTGTTTATTTGTATATGAATTTACAACATCATGACTTTCTATACTCTTGGCTCCTGAAAGAAACACTAGGAACTGCTCAACGGATAAGAATAGTGATTCATTTTGTCCCATATCATGTTTCCAACAGTAGCCAGTCCAAAGAGTTTGAAATATATTAAAAAAATATTTATTATCTGGCTACACATGGTCTTTTCACATTTGGGCTTGGGGGTTTTTCTTTTAATATTAAGTCTGGTAAATATTAGTCCTAGATCAAAAAGATTTATCATTATGTTAACTCAACAGTCTCTTTAGCCATTCTAAAATGTACATATAAGAGCTTTTCGTGAGAAGAAATATCTTACCATCTTTTAAACATAAAGATCTAACAAACAGGTATCTCCATCAAGCCAGTAAAGCCCAGATAGCCAAAAGTTCAAGATTCCACACATTGCCAATAAAGAACAATACTTTCCTTCAATTTCATGTTTTTTCCTAGAGCAAGTCAGTAATTCCAACAAAGGAAGATACATCAATAAAGACCACCTTGGAGCTTGTTCCAGAGAGAGGAAGTATACAAAGAAGTTTTTAATTTAAATACTTCAATACTTACTAGTGAAATTTTACAATAAATTCTTGGCCAGTAAGGAAGAACACCTTTAACAACTTCTGCTTCTCTTTCCTTGCACATTGTTCCAAACTCTTGCATAGCCTAAACACAAAATATGAAGAGAATGACTTAAGATATCAGATAGATATGTTCTGTAATTTACTAGCTTGTATCTGAAACTGCAACTCTCTTTTTTAAAAATCAATCTATTTTGTGCAATTGAGTGTTTATAGAGGTAACTGCATGATGGACCTTCCTAGAGGTTACCAAAGATATCTTCTGGATTGCAATTATAGTAAACCTACCAATATGAAATTAATATTAGTTACATTCACATATTCCTCTCTCATCCTTAAGAAAAATGCATTGTTTTACAATAAAAAAAAAAATTATAGGGGACAAAGGATATACTTACTTTTAATTTTGTTGTGATATCCCTTTTAGAAAGTTTCCGTAACACCATTCGGAAATCAGCATCCACAAGGTTGTCTATTTCCTCTGCTCCTTGAATTGCAGGAACATATCCTAGATCACTCTGGGACGTTCCAAAGCCAATAAACCCAGGCACTGTTCCACGTTCTTTGGCAAGGAGCTCTGCAGCTCGGCCGCTGCTAGAAGGCTGACAAAAAACAGGGACAGAAATCAACTGTCTATTTATTTTGCATGCATCATGCATTTCAAATTATGATCCTATTTATACTGTACAATTAACCTTCTCATTAAAACAGTCTCATAAACAAAAGGCCACCTATGCTTTAATCATTGAAGTTTGACCTAGAAAATTATTCTTTTCTTTAGAATCAAGCTGAGAAAGTTGGGGCTGTTCAGCTCTGGGGAGACAACCTTCCAGTATCTGAAGGGAGCCTAAAAGGAAGCTGGAGAGAGACTGATCATCAGGAACTACAGTGACAGGACAAGGGAGAATGGCCTCACTGAAAGAGAGTAGGGTTAGATGAGATATTAGGAAAAAATTCCTCCCTGTGAAAGTGGTGAGGCCCTGGCACAGGCTGCCCAGAGAAGCTGTGGATGCTCCATTCCTGGAAGTGTTCAAGGCCAAGCTGGATGGAGATCTGAGTAACCTGGTCTAGTAGAAGGTGCCGGGCTCATGGCAGATGATTGGAACTAGATGGGTTTATAGTCCCTTCCAACCCAAGCCATTCTACAATTCTATTCCTTGTTTATATGAATTAGCATTCCCTTTTCTCATAATCCATGAATACTTATAGATAGCTTTACTGGTTTTATACACACAAAAAAAGCATAACAGAAAAGTCCTTCTGTAAGCAGACAATTTAAGAAACTATTTATCCTCCTTCCATACTTCTGTTTTTCCTAGTTTTTCTCAGGGACTAGTATGGTTCCCAGGGCATGTTATTTGTATCACTGGGAAAAATAAGGATAGACAAACATTCTCCCATCAACAAAGTGGCCAAAAAGGATTTAGAGGAATGGAGCTAAAGGGTGCATATGTAACAGAGTATAATACCATTTTGTTAGTATTACAGTGTGCGTTTTGGAGTTCAGCATCTCTTCCAGTATGCCCCAGTTGCTCCCTGTATCATTGGCTCATGTGTATTTCAACCACAGTCTTTTGAAAAGACTGCCCCAAAACCAACCGTTGACGTTCTCTGTGATACCTTGCAATCCAAACACCTTTTATTTCCTAATGACGCTCGCAGTTTTGTGAGCTTGTGTGGTTTAAGTAATCTTTTCTGAATGTGAACCCTTAACTATTAAGGACAGGCTGCGTTGTTTTCCCTAGTCTTCTCTAAATCCAGGGGCGAATTACAGAACTTAAACACGAGGCTTCACATACGTCCTGAGCGACTGCCACACAGCACAGATGCCACAGCACCACTGGCCTTGTGGCAAAACGGAGACACCAAATCAGGTGAATTTTAAGACTCTCCACAGAAAACCGCAGCGAACTCGGCCCCGCAGTGGTTTTGTAGCTAAGCCCCACTACAGCTGCCGCTCTCCACACAAACACCGCGGCAGCAGCAGTCACAGCCACAGCCCCAGGCCCCGAGCTGGCCCCGGTCGCAGCCACCGCAAACGGGCCCGACGGTCGCGCTGCCCCCGCGCAGGAGCCGAGCCGGGCCCCGGTGCCTCCGGCCCTCTGCCCAGGGCACCCGGCGGTGCCGCCGCTGCGACACCCCAAGGCCCGGGCNCGCAGGAAAGCGATGGGTCCCAAAGGCGCGGAGGCTCCGAGCGCCCCGTGGGGCCCTTCCGTGACCGAGGCCTTCTCGTACACTACCTCTGGACTGGGGAGTTTCACCCAGAGGCGACACGGCACGGGTTGAAAGACGTCACGCCAAATATCGCGTACAAAAGGTAAGCCAAGTCCGTATCGGAGATCTGAATGTTAGCAATTTTACTGGATCTGTACAGAAATATTTAATCGATATTTAATGTAATAAAAATATTTAATGCAAAGCAACCAATGTGTGCTTTTTCAGACATCGGATTTAGATACACTGTTCATAAAATTAGGATCCATTGATACAACTTAGTTAAAACTGGACTCAAACACACGCAGCATAATGCACTTTATATTACAGGAATGAATACCTGTGAACTCCTGAGGCTGAGGATTGTTTCAGTTTTGGAGTGCGCTAAAACGGAGTCCAATCCTTGGTTAACTGTTGCTTTTACACAAATAAACTCTTCAACTACAGATACAGTGAAGCCACCACGGTACCTCTTACCTGCGTACACACTTGTACCTACAGAAAGTTCTTACACCTTAGAGCAGGCATCCTAGCTCATCCTCTTGCCATGAGCAAGACTCTTGTAATCTTGCTCCTTCCTTTTGTTTGCTTTTAAATAAAATATTGATCTCGTGGCTTAATAAACTTTCTTGGAGGAAGCAGAAGATTGCTACAAAAAGAGTCTTCATGTAGTGCATGTAAACAGTAGCAATTAATGTAAACATAGTGTTCTCTCTCCTGAGATATCCACACTGCATTTTTGTATCTTGTTATTCGTATATTCACTGCCACATTCCATCTATTCATCCATCTGTAATTCTCTAACTGCACAGCAGGTTATCCAACAGAGTTTTTTTTCATTGTAATTATATACCCTAAATCTCCTTAAAACCAGATAAGTGTAATAGAGCATTCATATAGTCATTTTCATTATTCAGGAATTCACTGGATATTTGTTTTCATTGAAAGCTGTATTCATCACATAAACCAGGAATTATTAATTCCCTCTCTGATCAACTGCTGCAGAACAGCTAAGGAATCTGTTACAAGGATTAATTTATAAACAGAGGTGTTGGGGCCTGTGCTGATCTTCAACCCCTTCAATGCCCTTCAACCCCAAAGTACATCTGAAAAATGTCAGCACACCCTTTTTCTTCTAAAAAATGATAGAGTTGCCCCAAATTCATATGATTTCCCCTGGCACCATGTGCATCAAAACATTTTTCTTCCAAAGTGGAGAACTTTCGTTGCTTCTGAATCTCAGCATGTCCTCCACCTTCCAAAGAAACATCTTCTCTGTGCCGAATGAGAATTCTTTTCCACGTTAATCTTCTTACTCTAAAAGCAATTGGAGAAATAGTAATCTATGTGTAAAATACTGTTTTAGGAAATACTATGGAATAACTATTATCACAAAAGTCAATAAATTCCATTTGTATAAATATATATTGACAAAGATAAATGGTTCATGAGCTGGTCATAGAAATACTGCTCACACGCAAACACTCATAAGGAGGAGCTTGGTTTTTTAATATCTCCTCAGGATTCCAAAACCTTAATGTTATTCCTCACAAAATAATTAATGAAGATGTGCTTTCCATTTCAGTCATCACTTCTGCCTTCCCGGTGCTAAGAATTCTCATACTTTCTTAGCTGTTATAATCCAATTACAATGTTCATTTAATCTTCACCACCCAGAAGCTTAAATGATGAAAGCAGAATAAAACATGAATGTAAAGTGCTAGAAAACACACATATCTAACACAACTGGGGTACTGTTGCCCATCTCTATAGAAGTGACATACAGAGGAAAATAAAACAGAAATAAATGTGCACCATGGTTGCTTTGATTGCTGCAACCACCATGCAGTGGATATTCAGACTTGTAAATACATTATTGTAAACACAAATACTGGCAGATCTTTACAAATTGGAAGGTGATTGGATTTCCCACCTTCTGGCCACATGTATAACATGAAAAAAATGTAATATTCTAACTAGTAATGGCATTTAAGTACAAAGAAAAACTAACCTTGACCAGAACTCTTCACAACTACTTTGTAAACCTTCTACACAAACAACACCTGGTTTCCCTGGCATGCAAAACCCTGAAAGAGAAAGCTCCTTGGCCCAGTCAATAATATTCTTTCTTTTTTGCTTGTTGTAAATGTGATGACTATAGATCCACAATCGAGTGAACGTGGTGACTTCTGACTGCATGGCATCTGAAGTTGTCATTGAAGAAGATGAAAGCTCTTTGTCAATGTAAGCAGCTGCATGGTCTTTAACCCATTCCCTTGCACTCAACATGCAGGGCTCACCACTGCAGTTTTGCATCAAATATGTTTTTAGATCAGAGTTCAGGTGAATCTGCTGAGAGCGGCTTAACAATGACGACCTAAAGAAAAGTATAAATGCAGTTATCATGTGCTTACAACTTAACATGTTTTTAGAATCACAGAATCATAGAATTATTAAGGTTGGAAAAGACCTCCAAGGTCATCAAGTCCAACCTTTGACCAGCCTAACCTCATGAACTAGACCAGAGCACTGAGTGCCACAGCCAGTAATTTCTTGAACACCTCCAGGAACAGTGACTCCACCACCTCCCTGGGAAGCCTGTTCCAATGCTTGACAACTCTTTCCATTAAGAAATTCTTCCTTGTGTTCAACCTGAACCTTCCCCGGCACAGCTTAAGGCCATTTCCTCTCATCCCGTTGCTGGTTGCCTGAGAGGCCAACCCCTGCAATCTCCTTTCAGATAGTTGTAGGGAGAGATAAGGTCTCCCCCGAGTCTCCTTTACTCCAGACTAAATAATCTCAGCTCCCTCAGCCACTCCTTATATGACTTGGTCTCTGGACTCTTCCCCAGCTTCGTAACTTTTCAAAAGTTTTACTTCGAGCTGACAAGAAAATCAGACATATTTACATGATGCGCACTTGCTATTGATATTTAAGTCATATCAGCTGTGAAAAAGTCTCAATTAGAATTTAATTGGTGTGCTAAGTCTCGAATTCACATACAGTACTACCAATTTGTAAATCAAAATCAAGAAAAAGGTACTTGAAAAGTGGTGTATGGTGGCTGGACTAATTTCCCATAATATGCAACAGAAATAAAACAGAAGTAAAAAATATCAGAAGGCTGGGAGCGATAGCATTGTGACAAGGGAAGAACAAGACCATTGACTATCTTTTCATTCCTTTAGTTAGTGATAAGCTTTATCAAAAGAGGCAATAGTCTCTCTTCCTCATCATCAGACCTATGACTGGTATCTACAGTAACCCTTCTGTACAGATGATGGCACTCCTCCATACTTTTTCCCTTTTCCTCACTTATTTGCTGAGCACACCAGAGAAATCCTAACCTTGTAGATTTGATTTTCAACACTATTGCTTAAACCATCCAAAAAAAAAAAAAAGAAAAGAAAAAGGGCTGCTTTCTCTTATTATAACTGTATTTGTGTAGTACACTATAGCTCCTAAATGCTTTCATTAGCTGCCATACCTCACAGTAATTTCTGGTAGAACTGTCGGATATTTAAATGGTAAAGCACAGGCCATAGAGAATTCCACCTAAAAACAAATGAGCAAATGCTTAGTTCAAGTAAGTCCTAAAATCCCCCAAAATAATGAAATAAAATTAAGTGTTTACAGTACCATAGAGGCATTAGGGACCTCTGCCTTCACATTCAGTATAAACTGAACTTTTGAAGACAGCACCTCTGCAGACTCATTTTCAGCATAGTGTTTCAGTTCAGCTAGAGCCAGCTGGTCTGTCACAGCAAACTCTTCCTCATAAGGAAACATGCTAGACAGTAAATCTAGCTCTGAAATTTGTATCTCTGCTTCTTCTTGGTAAGTCATTTTTGTTGTTCCCTGAGCAACAAAAAAATTAGGGAAGAAAAATACAGCTTGATTATGGGAGAAAGTTCATTAACTGTCCTTATGTAAATCATAATTACAGAATCACAGAATATCCTAAGTTGGAAGGGACCCCCAAAGATTACTGAGTCCATCTCTTAGCCCTGCACAGGTCATCCACAAAAGTCACACCATACGCCCGAAAGCATTGTCCAGCATTTCTTTAACTTTGTCAGGCTTGGTGCCATGACCACTGCCCTGGGAAACCTGTTCCAGTGCCAAACCACCTCCTGGGTGAAAAACCTAATATCCAACCTAAACTTCCCCTGACGTAACTTCAGGCCATTCCCTCGGGTTGACGGAGGGAATCGATCAGTGCCTGCCCCTCCTCTTCTCTCACAAGGGAGTTGTATACTTAGTGTATATTAATAGTTACTAAAAAGCCCATCATAAATGACACGTATGTGTCCGTACATGTACCCCTGTCCGTACCTGTACCCCCGTACCACTGTACCCCCGTACCCCTGTCCGTACCCCCGTACCCCTGTCCATACCCCTGCCCGTACCTGTACC
>VWZF01002178.1:68438-100545 GCA_013396755.1 Sclerurus mexicanus
GGCCAATGGGGAGGCGGCGCGGCCGGGGGGGCGGGGCACAGGTGGGCGGGGCCGCGCTCGGGCCCGGCCTGTTGCCGGCCGCGCCTCGGTGGCTCCGCAGGGGAGCCGGGTTATCCGGGTTATCAGTCGCGAGTGCACGTTTGCAGACCGCCCAATCGTATCTCAAAAAGTACAAAATGCATCAGTCGTTCAGGCTGTGCAGCGCGTTCCCTGGCGAGGGCTGTGCCGTGGAAAGGCTAGTGCAGAGTCAGTCGGACGAGGCTGCCCAGGCACAGCGTGGGCTAATTAATAGTTGACACTTGTTCATGCTGCTGTCCTGCTTCCTGACAGGAGCGAGGACAATTTGGAAAGGATTTTAACAATTAAAAGTTGTTTGTATAAGGTAAGTATTGTAGTTTTTACAGAAAAATGTGCTGCAGGGAAGGATTGTTGGATGTACCGTCATTTCTTTTTATGAACAACTTGAATACTAAGTTGCAAAAGTTGATATTTCTGTCCTCGATGAAGTGACTGTCAACCTTCAATCAACAACAGGTTCATCTGCCCCAAGAGCGTGGCCATGTACACATACTCACGCAAACATGTTTGTAAAAGGCTTTTCATACAAAAAGTCCTCTGTGAGTATCATCCCTAAGCTCTTCCCTGCCTAGTTTCTCTCTGATTCTCCTGGTCTGGCTTAGTTCTTTGGCTGTGACCACTCCAGACAGGCAGCTGTGCTCTGTGGCTGGTGGGCTGCCGAGTATGAGCTAAGAAATGGGTTTGAAAGGGCGATTTAGTGCTGACTGTGTTTACATGAAGAGGGGACCGCAGGGTTAGGCTAGCCTGCAAAGATTGCAGAGACTTGATTTTGAAGCCTTTTAGCTTCCATATTTTCATTGCATAGAAGACGTCGTGTTTTAAGTTTACCTGAGCATTTTGGATGATCTTTAGTACAGGAGCTACAGACTGGAAACTAAAAATGTCCTACCATATGTGCAGTAGCCTTTGTTTTGAAGCCAAGCACTTGGCTTAGGTGTCTGTAGTGGTAGATCCCTCTTGTCAGGAGTCTACAGGTATAGCAAATAACAGACCCATCTGAATTATTTGCTTGATGTGTGGGAAAGGTAATGACAAATCTTTCTCAGTGAAGAAATTAAAAAATTTGAACTCCTGTTGTCTGTGTATTTTCAATTATGTTAGAGTATTTGTGTGTGTCAGACTTCATCAAAGACAAAAGGAATTTTCAATAAACAAAACAGGAAGATTGTAACTGCAAATACCTTCAATTGGGACAAAACCGATTCTTTTTCATAAAATTCCAGTGTTATTAAAGTATAAATCCTAAAGATTTATAGGATTTTTGATACTAAAAGTTCCAATCTTCTTGTTTTGTGCAATGCTTTTGACTTAAGATTTTAAATCATTTGAGTTTTTTAATTCAAATGGTGATCTTGTCTATACAACAGTTACAATTATTTAATGTTAGAATATAATTACTATTGTTTTCTTTTGAAAATGTCAAGACAAATTAATTCACCTCAAGGAACAGCTTGGCCATAGAAATAACTTGTGTAGCAATGAACAAGTAAAGCCAGAACTACTTTCTAATGTTACTATTTTTTCTTTCCTAGGTCAGTCTTCCTTTTAAGAACAATTACAGATTACAAATATGGGAAAGAAACGCATCAAAGGCAAAACTGCACAGTTTGATGAGTGTCTGGATATACTGAGTATGTTTTCTCAGAGAAGTCTGTGGACCTAATGTTTGTTTTAACCTCAGAGAAATCTTGAAAGCTGATTAATATTAGGACACCTTTACACTAGTCACTGGCTTTGAAGTCTCATTTACAAAATGTGGATTTTTTTAAACACAAGAAATATGGGTGTTGCTACTTTTCTAAGTATGCTAGAAAATAATAATTCCACCTTGAAAACTAAGATTATTTTCTAGTTTTTAGGAAACTCAGACACACCGTTCTTTACTGATACACAGATTGTATAAAAATTCTCAAACTATAAAGGGTTTGTAAGGTCAGCTATTAAGCTTAAGGCTTAAGTAGCATTTTCTAATGAAAATTTTGCTTTAGGAATAAAAGCTGTGATTAAAGTATTTTCTGTGAAATAATTTGTCTTTATTCTAGCAGCTAATTTAGTACTGACATTGGACACCTCAGGTCTCTGGTTAATAGTGTATTTTGGTTAAAACCTCTTCCTTTCCTTCTGTTCCTAATACTAAATAGTAAATTTAATTCTAGCTCTACTTGTTCTCACCCCGTGTTGAAATTTAATCTTTTTATATTGTTTACCCTGGTTATTGTAGGTCAGAGATTGTGTCTTGCTTATCTGTTTCGTTGATCCCAACTGGGGAAGTCAATTGAGCCATGCTAATTTAGCTGTGAGAGAGTGCACTTAAAATTTTAGCCAGGAGGCTTTGTGTGATGGCCTGTTTAAATTCAAGTCTACTCTACTCTGTTTTCCTGGGTGTCCTGGTCTTCTTGGGGTAGCTTCTGTTTCTAATAGGTGGCTTTTTTAGCTGCTTTTGTCTGGTTTGGTTGCCAGCAGTTTTGAGGGGGCATTTGGTTTGGGGTTTTTTTTTGTCTGTGTTTCCTGGAGTCTGGGTCAATGTCTGTTGTAACTGTTCCTCTTTTTCTCCAGCAAAGAGATCAGTTATGGTGTCATTGCTGTTGGCATTTCAGCTCTTTGGCTATAAATTGGTTATTATACCATGACAAAGTTCTGTAAAGCCACAAATGGAGCTAAAACTTATCATTGTGAATAATTCAGTAGTAATCGTAGTTGGCAAAATACAAAAGTTTTGGTTTTTTTTAAAAAGACTATTTTGAAGTTGTAGATGAAGCTTGTGGGGGTTTTTAAGGCTTAAAGAATGCATCTAAATATCTGTATTTGTGTCTTGTTGGCTAGCATTTGCACTGTAATCTTGGACAGGAACAGAACTGTAGATACAAAAATTTGCACCAATTTCAGCTTATGCTAGGAGAAGTGTGTCATCTTGAGGCTATAATCTTGCATGTGGTCCTCAACAAAGATGCATTCAGAGGTGTTACACTGAGCAATAAAAACACCTCAAAGTAAAGGACTTAAGACAACTTAATTGTGCAAACAGCGTAATTGTCAATAGTTGTTTTGCAGAAATGTAACCAACAACTTGAAAAATTAAACAAGAAGAAATAAGATAATTAAACTCTTGAGAGTGGCTCCTAGCAACAGATCCTTGTTCTTGGTATAACTGTTCTTAGCAGAGTTTGGTTAAATAGGGTTCATGCCAGGCCCAGAAGCTGCAGCTCTCCCAATAGATTGTAGTATTTGCAGTGCAGAGTGATAACAGCACAGAAAGTATGACTGCCATTTTTTTACCATTATCTGCTGCATAATTTAACTGAGGCAGCTCAGCTAGAAATAGAACCTCCATAATCTCCACTTTTATAGGCCAGCCAGTTGCAGCCTTGGTGATTAGAAACTGTGGTTGTAGGCTGTGGCTGCTCCCTGAGAGGTCCAGAAATCATAACACCACAATAGTAAAAGCCTAGCAGAGTAGGTAGATGTGAATCCAAAAGTTCTGTCAACTCCTGTAACTAGATGTAGCTCTGAGAGACACTTCCAGCAATACAATAGTTTAGGATGCAGCAACAGTATCCCGACTTTCTAAATGGGGTAATAAAGGGTTTCTTTCTGATACATCTGATAAATTGTCAATGTTTCATTGACTTGAGAGAGACTATCCTAGCTTCTGGATTGCTGCCTGTGTCTTTAACATTTGCATTTGTTATGCTATCTTCATACTTTTTGTGCTTTTTATTTTGTAGAACCTATGTGCAAGCATATTCGTAAAGGATTGGAACAAGGTCATCTGAAAAAGGCACTGCTGAATGTGGAATGGCATGTTTGTCAGGACTGCAAGGCAGACAGTAAGACACAAGAGAAGTATGAGGAGGAGGAGACTGATGAAGGCCCTTCAATATGGTTATGCCTAAAATGTGGACATAGGGTATCTCTTTTGTTCTTAATCTTTCTTCATATCTTTCAGTGTCTTATAATATTGTAGAACAAGAGAGCTTTTAATTAAACTCTTATATTCTCTCTTTTATTTTGAAGGTGGTACTACCTAAATAATTTTGTATTCTGTAGTGTGATTAAAAAAATGTCTGCTTTAAATATCAAATAAAGTACTTGAAAGCTTGGCACAAAGGCATTTAGCAAGCTTAAGGCTAAAACACTGTCTTGAGGACTATTTCCAGAAAGTTCAAATTATTTTGCTGAGAAAGTAAAAATGCTCTTAATCTGTGACTTTTTTACAGTAAGATCTTAATGGTCACATTAATTCATTAAACGTAGAACTCTGCATGCTGAAGAGGTGTTTGTTCTGTTTCATTCTTTCAGGTGTTCAAACTGAACTTTGTAAATTAAATGTTCAGTCCCAGAGCAGCTTTATAGTTATTCTGCACCCAGTAAATTGCCTTTCTATCTGCAGAAATAGCTATCTTGAAATAGAAATCCATCTGTTGATCCTAATTAGTTTAACATAATTAAACAGTTTTCATTTTAATACTTTGTTTATACTGTGACTTTATGTATGTTTCATTGATTGTCAGCTGGATTTTGTGACACCTCTGGTTATCAACATTGTAGGGTTGTGGCAGAAATTCTCCAAACCAGCATGCTTTAAAGCATTATGCAACACCAAGATCAGATTCCCACTGCTTGGTTCTCAGTTTGGACAACTGGAATGTGTGGTGAGTTTGTCAGGTGGCACTTAAAAGACATAGCTGAAGGGCAACAGAGGCTGGGTTATAATTTTTTTCTTTTTTTTTAATTCTAGTGACTTGTCTCTAGGCATATATTAGAATATTTCCATACACATAAATTCCCAGCATTTTTTGTTGAGATTTGCAGAATAAATATTACTTTCTTATAAAATTCATAATTAGAAGTTTTTCATATCAATGTAGAAATTGACCAACTAGTAAATGTGGTTCACTTCATATTTTACTGCTTTTGCTTGGTCAGAATCCTGACAAATGGAAACAAATGTTGATACGTAGCTCTAAACCATAACTTTGGACCTTCGGAGAAGGTTCTTTCTGATGTGCACTTAGTGAAAAATTTACGTTTATTTGCTCAGTAAATATGATTTTTTAATACCACATATAGTCAGGAAGCACAGCTGTAGAATTAGAAGATGCTACTGGATCAAGCAATACAAATTCCATCTCCCTGGTAATATTTCCTTCTCTTAAAGGAGTTATGCATTACTACATATAAGGAGGACCTCTGATTTTCTAAACTATGCTATGGAAATACTGTACCTGACATAAAGAGTTTTCATTTTGCTTAATAACTTTGTTTTATGACTTAGTATCTGTCTTTATGTTCATTTTATATGATAATCTATTTACTTGGTCATATTTAGCACTTAACATTTATTGAACTCTAGAAAATGAAAATGGACATTATTAATAATGTGTATTACTAATGAACTAGTGAACTTCTTTTTGTGAATTTAAATTAGTGTTAAAATTATAGGGATTTAAGTGCTTTATTTTCCTTTTTTTTTTTAATCATAATATTTGTGAATGAGAGGAGGTTGTCAAAGCCGGATGTTTTTTCTTCCTCCTAGAATTTCTTGGTTGTACAACCTTGCCCAAGAAATGATTCAGAGGTTGATATATTGGCTATAAATTATTGTTATAAATCAAAACAGTAAAAAACTGCATTACACAGTGGACCTAGTACATAAATTCTGATCAAAACTGCAGTTGCATTAATGATATGAATGTATAAATAAATGTCTGTGGTGTGCATGCATATGTAGTTCAAATTTGATATGGATAATACCTGTAAACAGTTAAATGTTTTGAACTTAGAGAGGAAGAGGAGTGTTCTGCTCCTCTGCATTTCCAAGTGCTGTTGTACACATTTTCAGTGCTGGTATGACACAGCAATTGGATCTACTTGTGTTTTTCCCTCATTGGTCAAATAGCAATTGCTAACAAAACTTCTTCCAATCCTTCAATTCTTTTAAGGTTGCCTACACATTTTTTGACAGGTCAAGAGTTATTATGTTAAAACTGCCCATGGAAGTAACTATCATTTGTTATTCTAGGAGTGAGAATGTCTATTTTTATGATTAACCAGACAGACAATAGATACAATGAGGGATCCAAAAGTTGAGCCAATTTTTTTAATGAGATATGAAGAAATATGACAATTACATCTAATGCCAGGGATGCTAGAGATTTAAGGAAGTACTTTGCTCCTGCTTTTAATATCAGAAAATTGAGTCTGACTTAAGGTAATCCTGAAATCTGCTAAATGAATTTGTACCTAAGAACTGTAAGTGGCATGTTCCAAAGTGCAGAAATAGTTGCATTCTCTTCAGTACCTTTTTTCACCTCTTCAAAGAGCTGATTGGGCAGAACTACAAAATTGGTACATGTAAAGCTCCTACAACTGTGTGTGTTCTGGCAGAATTTTGCCCTTCTTGAGCCTTTATCACTGCAGCTTCTCTCACAATTTTGTTTAAAGCAGATTACTGGCCTAACCATTTGCTTCTTTGCTCATAAAGAGACAAATAGGGTTTATATTGGCAACAAAAGAACAAATAAAAGTCCTCAGGTCTTAATGGTGGACACTAATTTATTTCTGATCCAATTTAAATATAACAAAGTACTTGCTTGGCTAGAATAATCAGAATATTTTTCCATGCCGTAACATTTGTAAGTAATTTCCTTTAGGGACTGATATCTTAGTTTTTTGATTTTTGGTAAATTCTTTAATTTTTCTTTAAATTTTCTGGCAGTGAGGTTTCTAAGCACATCTCTTAAGAGTCTAATTTTTATTTGTAAGTTGCAACCACCAGTTAGCAAAATAATTTACTAAAGATAGTTTTAAACATTTTATTTTCATTATTAAAAGTAGATTAAACTCTTCTCTAAGACTTCTAAATCTGAAACTAAATCTTGTAATTTTATAACTTTGTGTAATGAATCACATCAAACAAGCAAATAGTTTAGGATAATAGAAAAAAAAATAGCATTAATTGTTTTTCTTTTGGGGGCGGCGGAGGCAGGTGCTACATATGTGATAACGAAGTTCCATATAAAACTTCAACCCAATTGGGCCAGACTGTGGATTTTGTTAGAAGACAAGTTTGTATTGACTCATCACATACGGGTAAGTAATTATAGTATAGATACAGTAAATCAGAAAGTCCACTAAATGTAGGAGACAGTACTGTAAATCCAGAATGTACACTAAATTAAATTTAGCACCTTATGGTAAAGGAAGAAGCCTTTTCTGCCTTTTTTTTTTCTTCTTTGTCACAATTCTGATACCATAAGTAATGTCCAGCTCATGGACCTCATTGGATCAGGATTTTGCTCTGTGTCCTCTAAACTTCTACAGGCAAGACATACAAGAACAGGCGGAAAAAAAGACAGTTTTACTGTGACTTTTCTTAAAATGTGATGTTCAATTTTTCTGTGAGTAGGGAACTGACTAAGTACTTAAGAGTGCTGTGTTTATTCATCAGTGTCACTCAGTCTCTCTTGAGATCTAAAGGAAAATTGTCATTGCTGAAGGATAGTTTGATTTGATTTTCTTAAGTATTTTTCTAGGTATTTGTGAATGTATCAGCTGGAATGACTAAGTCTCCAGGCTGTTGCAGCACATTTCCTAATGGAAGGAATATACAAGAGGTTTTGTCAGTGGGTCTGTACATTTAGTATAGGCAACTGCAGTGATTTCAGAACTCTAAAATACTGTGTTCAGCCTGCAGTCTATCTGTAAAACATGGTTGTTTAAAAGTCAGCAAAAACCCAACAAAACCCTCCAGTTTCCACAAAAGAAAAAAAAAAAAAAAAAGTTTTGTAAAACTTTCCACTAGAAAACTTGGAAGAGCTTGCATATAAAAATAAATGCTGTAACAAATGGCTGTCAAAAATTCCAGTGCCATCCTACACTTGGGTGAAATCACAGGCTTCTTGGGAAATTGATCACAAACATTCAGCAGTGCCAACGTGGCTGTCTCCAAATTCAATTTGTTCAGAAGGCAGATGAGATTTTTCCACAGGAAGCAGAATCTTTTGAGTTGTCAGTCTTTCCCAGACACATAGTTTCTCTACATCTAATATTTGAACTTCATATCGGTTGCCAAAATTTTCTTCTCGGGTTTGAACTGGAAAACGGACAAATACCAACAGGCAGTTGTCCGTTTTAGGTGTTTCATCTGTTGTTGTCCATCCGTCTGTTTCTTGTCCAAAGATTGTATTGTCAGTTTTCCTTGCTTTCTCTGAGCTGATGTTACTTGATTTCAAAGTTAATATTGGCTCATAGTGATATTTATCAGAAACTTAACCAAACTGGCAGAACCAGTGCATGTGTTACTGTGGAAATTGCCTGAAATCCCCATGGTTTTTTTAAATAGGTCGTTGAAATTTTGAGCAATACACTGAAGTAATTTTGGGGAAAATACTTGTAACATTTCTTGAAAAATATAAACCTTCTAGGTACATGAAATGAATACGAGAATGCTCTGACAATGGGTGCCTGTTGGATCTTGTAGAAAGACCTAACATAGGTAATTTTGACACAGGAATGAAATTTGAGATCACACTTGCAGAGTTTCAGATATTGGCATGAATGGCTTGTGGGCCAAGAGGCATGTTTAATTTGCATGGTAATCTGAAATGGCATTTCAGGTGGATTTATTTGTTGTTGTTTTGTTCTATGTATTTTTTAACTTCTCTTACCTAGACAGTTTTAAGAACCTAAACCAGGATTGTTACACTTAGACAATTACAGAAGTAATTATGATATATGGAAGTTTAAAACATTGTAGATTGCTGCTGCCTATAAAAAATTTTTCCTAGCCTGTTTCCTATTAGTTACCAGGTTAATATGTGGTTTGGTTTTTTTTAATTATTTCAGTAGAAAAACAGCAAGAGAACAAAGAACTTGAAAATAAAAAAGTAGAAAAAGACAGCAAAAATGAACAAGAAAAAGAAGTCTCGCTTAAAGAAGAGAATTCTCATTCAACTACTAACCTGGAAGTCACTGTGAAAGGACTTAGTAACTTGGGGAATACATGTTTCTTTAATGCTGTGATGCAGGTACAGAAGTTACTGTTGCTTTAAAAAAACCCCAACCTTGAATAGAAAAAATAGCTCTAAAGAAAATGAAAAAAAGCCCACAAATGCCCCCCTCAGCATTTTACAGTGACACAATTAGAATGTGATTTTTTTCAGCTGCCAAGAATGATGGGTTCTTTCTAAAAATAGTGTGTTGGCCCAGAGAAATTCATAGAAATGGAGTTGCATGTTCAGACTTGCTCTGAGGGGAAATAAAATAACCTGCCTTGTCTTTGAGGGACAGCAGTTTTCATTGCACAAGCATTGACATACTTAAGCATGCCAACTTCCTAGTTTAGGAAAAAAGAGATGAAATAGTCTGACATATCACCCTAACTGACCTCTTAGAATGTAAGAGATTTGTACTCAAAGACCATGGGTGTTTACTGAAACAAAAATGTCTCTCTCAGCAACAGGAAATCAAAACCAGGATGGGCATGTTGCACGCTTTACCACCTTGTGTCTTGTTCATCTAAGAAGTGTATTAAAACTCGCATGTGATCTTATGCTCTTAGGCTCTTGAAGCTTTACTCAAATAAAATTCCCACTGTACTTGCAGATTTTAACAAACTTCTTTTGATTTATATTTAAACACTTCTTAAAACCACATACACTGCATTTTATATTTTGATTTTTAGAAACAGACACTAGTAAGTACACTTGTCAAAAGATCCATCTGTAGAAAAATAACAGATTTAGGGTTTCTGCAATTTAAAGTAGTATTTATAGAGGGCACTTGAAGTCTTATTAGCTGTATGTAATGTACCTTTAACTGTTAAACACAGATGGAAATTTCAGAGTAGTAGTTAACCATTCTACTTCCGTGTTTGGGAAAGATAAATTGCTGCTAATCTGGTTACTACAAATTCCATGAGTAGTGGAATTCAGCTGCTTTTCCTGTTGTGCCCAGTTATCAAACTGTTTTTTATGTTCTACAGAATTTATCACAAACTCCAGTCCTGAGAGAGCTGCTTAAAGAAGCTAAAATGCTTGGCACAACAGTTAAAATTGAGTCACCTGAGTTATCCATGGTAATATGCTTTGACCTTCATAGTGCTTGTCCCCACCTTTCAGTCTGTTAAGGGAATAAGCAATACTTATCTCTGGATTTTGAAGCTGTTTCAGCTAAATACTAAAAAGATTAAGATGTAAAATCAGCAGGAACTTCACCATTGACTTTTGTAAACCTGCTTCTGAATTCAGTGGAGGCAATTTGTTCAGAATGAAAGAGCAGTGATTCAATACTCTAACTACTAGTTGTCATAAAAGGAGCAATTGCATTATGAATAAGTTATTTAAAGGTTGAAAATGTGTAACTCTTGCTATAGTGTCACTTGCTTAAATGCAAAGTAGGAAACTAGAGGATGTCTGTATTGCTAACTGAAATAATGCACCTGTCATTACAGTTAGCAATTTCGATGGGAAAGAAAAGTGCATTTTTTTTTTAAGAAATTCAGTTTTTTCCTAGTAAAAGCAAGAAATCCAGAGTTGGAACTAAGCAATAAATAATTAATGATTTTTGGTATCATTTCATGCTAAACCATGTGTTGTGTTTGTCAGGTTAACTTACTGCCATTTTGCGGTTTTATATATTCTATATTACAATGAAGTTTTCAAGAAATGAAGGGTCTAAATAAGGAAAAACTATAGCAAAATCAGTCACTGAATTAAGGCAAAACAGCTCTGTTGTTTTTCTTTCAAACAGGAACCTCAGCTGATAAAACTAGATCAGCCAGGTCCTTTGACATTAGCCATGCATCAGTTTCTGACAGAAATGCAAGAGACAAAAAAAGGGGTAGTCACTCCTAAGGAACTTTTTGCTCAGGTTTGTAAAAAGTGAGTATCTGTACAATTGCATGTCACAGTGACTATGAAAAGGTTTGTTGTTTAAAAGATGGTCAGTTTTTTCCCGTTTTTAATCATGTGCTCACATCACAGCATATAAAATTTGTAGAACACTTAAATACTTAAAAAGAGCAAAATATAAATGAATAGCTGTAAAATGAAAGAAATTCAATGACATATACTGATTAGCTGGCTTTGTATTTTAAAAAATATCATGTAGACGCTTGTTGCTTTTGTAGACATATGTTATGGAGACTTTGTCCTTGTGTGTCTGGTGTGAGTTGTTTTTGCTTTGTTTATCTCTGAGTTCAGTTATACTTTACAAGTAATGTTTCATTTAACAGAGCAATAAGATTTAAAGGTTATCAGCAGCAAGACAGTCATGAATTGCTTCGTTACTTACTTGATGGAATGAGAACAGAGGAAATCCACGTGAGTGCTAATTTCATGGTTGTGCATACCTTTCTTCTCCGTACCCCCGACCCAGACTTTCTCCTCTGTTGAAGGGAGAAAGAACCTTCTTTCTGAGATACATCAGCCTCTGTGGAGTGGTTATGCTGCCTATAGCACTTATTTGAAGCACATTAGCAAACAGGTGGATTTGGAGTATAGTCACCGTAAAGAATGTACTTTTGTCTTAATTTCTGAAATGCACGAGTGGAGATTCCATAATTCTTTTTTGTTTGGTTGGTTGGGGTTTTTTTGGGCAACTATTTCATACTTAGACTGATTTTCTTACATATTAATTGGAACATTATGGTTGCAAGCCTGTTTCTCAGTTGATTTTTTTTTTTTAATATCTGCAGGAACTATGTTGTGTCTCTACAGGTATTTGTGGGTTTTGTATTGATTCTCTTAATTAGTGAAATTATAATTTTTCCTCCATCTGAAACATTTCAAAAAATGAACTGGTTAACTGAATTAATTTAGGAAATTTTACAGTGTATTTTTTTTTTAATTTAAGCAAATAAGTGTTGGAATACTGAAGGCACTGACTGACTCTAACAAACAAAATGAAGAAGAACTCAAAAAGAAAATTAAAGGTAAAATAAATTATCACATCATCAGTAACATTTAAAATCTTCTGTTTTGCCAAAGTATATAAAGTAACATTAATAGTATCAACTGAAAGATGCATGCTTAATTTTACAACTTTTATGCCACCTCTTGAATATGTGTGTAGCTAGAATATGAGGCTGAATAGTTTTAGTGTATATTTAAATATCTTGCTGAACTTAGTGATGTTTCCTTTTTAACAGGGTAAGAGAGAATTAATTTTCTGTAGACATTATACGTTATGTTTGGGTAGTGATTAACTATTCAAACATGTAAGAATAAAATATTAGCATGTGAATGTAGTTTATGCTGCCCCTAATAGTCCACTGTTACTTAACAGTGGTATAAAATTGCCCAAACAGTGAACAGAAGAATTTTTAAACTTTTTTACGTGACTTAAAAGAAAATTTAAATGCAGACTTTGTGCTGCTCTGAAAATGCAACTTAAGGAAATTGGTTTTGTTTGTCAGGTGCCTATACAGAAAAAGTTGGTGCTTGTTTTTTAAGTTCAGATAGTTGCTAAGTCCTGAGAGAAAATGGGAATTCTTACTGGGATGCAATACTTCTGAGAAAATAGGGAAATGCATATAAGTGGAGAAAGTGGTAAGGGTGTTGGTTTAACCAAGCCGTTTTCTGCAAATGTTTTCACCCCCATTCCTTTGATATAAAAAAATTGTTAATTTAAGAATCTTGCTGTGCTTCCTGTCCTGAGTAAACTAGAACAGGCCAGTATGTTCCATCATACACGTTGCCTATTGTATTCTCTTTTTTTGGTATGCCGTAATGAAATTGGCTGCTAGTATATTGTATTAACTTTACTATACTTTTTTAATTCTCAGAATATGAAAAGAAAAAGGGAATACAAAGTTTTGTAGATCGAATCTTTGGTGGAGAATTAACCAGCACAATTATGTGTGAGGAATGCAGAACTGTAAGTAAACTGTCAACTTCAAAAAGCCTCAAGTATAATATTCTGTAATCTGCAGGAGAACCTCAAAGTTGACTGTAGAGATGAGAACTGAGTAGCTGCATACCTTTCAAAAAGGGGAATGAATCTTTCTTTCTGGAATCTTTCTTCCCGTATGTTATAAGACTAATCTTTCAGTTCCTTTCAAAAGCCTTCCAGAACAAAAGGTCAGCAACAGCAAGCTGCCTCTGCCAGAAAAACTCCGTTAGATTCCCAGTGAACACCTTCCAGTAGTACAGTTTGTAGAGCAAATGGATTGTTCTGCTACCAGTGGTATGCTGTCAGCTGTCAGAGACCCTTTCTGTTTTTCATCAAGTGATTATGTCATTCCCTTCCCCACGCTGAAATGACAGTGGGATTGCCAGAACAATTAAGAAGGCTTTATTGGGATGTTCTGAGAATAAAGTAATTGAGGGTATTAGCAAGTGGGCTAGGTAAATATCATGATAGATTGCAGCTATCAGTCTCTTAGACCCTAAGCTGCATTCTCACATTCTAGACAACTAGATCACTGAAATTTGTAAAAATATTTCTTCCTTATTTCTGTGGTAATGGGACTGCTAGATTTTGGTCACTTGAAGCTGTTTGTGAAGGTAGGTGAGCTGTGTTTTCCATTTGTCTGCACAAGTGAAAGCAGGCCTTGAATGCAAACATGCATATAAGCCTACTGACAGCAAGCCAGCCACTTCCAAACAAAATTAAATTGGACTCTTGATTATTCATTTAAAGGTATCCTTGGTCCATGAATCTTTCCTTGATTTGTCACTTCCTGTAATAGATGCTCAGGTAAGAAATTGTACATGATTGCTTTTTAGCTTAGTTTTTTTTGGTTATATGAAAACACTTTTGTTATACAATCATTAGGGAGTGAATTTAAGCATCTTTCTGAAAGTCTCTTTTGAAGCTAAAACTGTACAGAAAGATAAAGGTAACTGCCTGTAAATGCTCTGTAAATGCCTGTAAGTTGTGGCTCATAAATTGTCTCTGGAAAATCACACAGGTTTCTTGAATGCTTTGGGGGTGTTTTTCTACTTTTTTGATTCATTTTTCTGCACTGAGTCCAAGAACACTTCTAATATTCAGATTGTGGAATAAAGGGAAGAAACATTGTTAGGATAGTATGTGAATACTTACGTGATCAATATTCATTTATTTGATCAATCTTTAGACACTCAAAATTTGATTTGCGTTGTGTTTTGTATTGATAATCTGTATAAGTAAAATTTCAGATTTGTTGTGTAGCACCACTCACACAAAAGTTAATAAGTAAATACTGAAATGAAAACCCCACAGCCAAAGGGATCACATGTCTTATGCCACAGACAAACTTCACTTTAGCAGAAGCAAACAAATTCTGTGGCATGTCTCTGCTTGTGTAAAATGTTACTCTCCAGTTCATTTGCTGACATCTGTCAGAGGAAATGATAATTTTGCCCCCTTACAGGTTCAGAATTTGGCACTTGATAGCTTTAATTTTACATACTGTTTTGTTCTGCAAGTCCTTGTTTCACATGGACGCCCTCTGGAGCGAGACACTCCATTAACATTAGGGGGTGAGCTAGTTGTATAGTATATCATTAAAATGTTGTATCTTGAGCTGAAAACTCAGATAACATCTCATCCCTACCATTTTCTTTGGAATAATAGTTTGTTATTTGGGACAGTAACATCTCTATTTCTGTGATTGTTTTGTGGCTTTTTGGGTTTTGTAGAAAGCAAAAGTTACAAAGAAAGAAAACATTAAAAAAAACAAAGAAAAGGAGTCTGAAGATGAAGAGGATAAAATCAATGACCATTACCTTAAGCAGAAAGATGAGCCCCCTGGTACAAATAAGCACCTTCAGAAAAAAGCAAAAAAACAGGCAAAAAAACAAGCCAAGGTTGGTTCTGATAAGTATTTCACTTTGTGCTTGCAATTTTTGTGTAAACAAATTCTTTTTGCTTCCTTAGATGGAGGAGACAATATAGGATTTCTCCTCACTCAAATGCACAACTGAAAAAAACAATTATATCTGTATCTTTGCTGTTAAGAAGTTATATATTCTATTAAGTGCTGCTGGGCTGGGAATAAGCTAATATCCAGAGTAATGCAGAATTTGTTTGCCTGTATGAAGTAGCCTTAATTTGTATCAGACAGCTGTTTTCCAGTCATTGATTGTAAGAATATTCACAAAACTTTAGAATACAGACATAAGTAAGAATCAGGAAGACAGCAGGGGAATCATTAGTTGTATTTTGATGATAATGTGTGAAAAGAAGCAGTGGGCACTATATCTGAGTGAGGATACATTCAGTATTGGTGGAATTGATCACCTGGTTTAATCATAGATTACTATCCTTCCCTCCTTCCTTGTTTGTGCCACAAAAATTCTGATAAAGAAGTGATAAGAAATGCTAAATATAATTTATACTTACTGTGGGTTTTGTGCTCTTGTATATTATGTATTCAAATGTGCAGAGCCAGCGCCGCCAGCAAAAACTTCAAGGAAAGATGCTTCACTTGGCAGATCTCTGTGCAACTGGACAGTCAGAGATAGATGTTGATTATAACCAAATATCAGAGACAGAAATTAACTCTGAAACTTTTGATATGAAGCAAGAAGAGGAATCATCAGATGAGTGCAAAGATCACAGTGTAACTCAAAAAGACTTGACTATAGAGGGAAATAATATGGAAGTTCAGGGCATGCATGAAAATACAGGAAAGCCAGAACAAGAGTGTGTAGAAAATGAATGTCTCATGGATCTCCCTATGGAAGGCTTAGATTCTCCTATAAAGTTTGTCAATGGCCTTGACAATCTGTCTTTGAAGGATAAGGATGATGACAATGCAGATGAGGAAGAGCTTGCTACTGACTTTTCAAAACTACACTTGGGTGCCAGTGAGTCTGATATGAGTACCTTAGATGACCTTGAGACTGCTTCCAACAAGACATGCAGAGTATCGACAGAAGATCCTGAGATGGCATTTTGTACTCTGGCAAACAGGGAAGATCTGAACCCAGAAGCAGGTTCAATCCATCACTGTTTGTATCAATTTACCCGTAATGAAAAACTTACTGAGAACAATAAACTACTGTGTGATGTATGTACACAAAGACATTGTGGACCAAAGAACAACATAAAAAGTATGACAAACTATTTTTTAAAGGAAAACTTTCAATATGTCCTTATCCACTGTTTGGGTAGATAAGGGTGGGGGGAATATACCTAAAGTCCTATTTGTATGACTTTGTCTAATTTCATTGCAGTCATCATGTTAAAGAGGAATGTTCAGCATCTCAGTTGTAGTAGATGACGTAACAGTTCATATAATGAAAATAAAGAAATTCTTGCTACAAGATTTGTTTTGATGTTAATCATTGGTGGTTTTTCTTTTCTGCAGGTGAAAAGAAGTATGTTTATACTAATGCCAAAAAGCAGATGCTTATCTCTCTTGCTCCTCCAATTTTAACTCTTCACTTAAAGAGGTTTCAACATGTAAGTACCAGGCTGATGTAAGTATACAGTATCAGTTTAATATGTATATATGCACGTAGTACTAGCTTAACTTGAAAATATGCTAACATTAGTTTTATTTCCTATTAATTTCCTATGCTAACAGTTTTATTTCCCTAAGCTTTAGGGCTTTTTCCCAAAGTTTGGAAGGCATTGGTGTGCAGTATTAAGTTTTATGGTCTTTGAAATGTTGGGATGTGTTTTCCTGAAAGAACATTCCCTTAATTGGAAAACAGTGGGTTTTGAGCTTATTTGCAACATATTCCGTCAATACTCTTAGTGCTTATTGTATCAAACAGTATCTTAGTTTTCATGGTTTCCTATTATTACAGCAGGCCATGACCTCTTTAGATTTCAGTAGGTATGGGTAGAATATTATCCCTTCCTAAATAAGTGCAACAGGTAAGTTGGCAGAAAAGGATTCCAAGCCTTGTAGGGGCAGAGGGGAGAAGGGAAGAGAAGCAAAGCAACTTAAGTTTTATTTGCACACACTGAGTAAAGTGGCTTACCTCTTTATTCCCAGGTTGTAGAAAAAAATTTTAATTTAGGGCTTTAGCTTTGCAAGAGATAAAGAGGAAAGGGAGACAGTACTGCATCTTCTAAATTTAAAACTGTTTAGGTCAAATAGTTGAAAAATAAGGGAGGAAACTTTAATTAGATGAAAAACAATTTCATACAGAAAATGGAAATGTGTAGCCTATTCCAAGTGACTGTAATATGAAGAAAATAACATCATCAGCTCATTTTGTTTTTCCAGTTTGATACTGGATGATTATTTGATTCAGGTGGGAGCACAAGTTATATCAATTTTGACCCTGTAAGATCAGATCCTCAGGCATGCTACAGTATCTGAGATGCAAGAGTTACTCATAGTTACTGAAGTACATTAGAGCTGATTCTTTTTCCACTTTTGCTACCAGTAAGTTAAGAGTGAGCTGAAGAGCCATCTTAACTTGTGCTCCGGTGCAGCATGGAGGGGGGTGGGTGAGGTGGTGGTGGGAAGGAGGTAATGCTGGAAAATTGGACAATGGAGAAAAAAAAATTAAAATGTTGCCTTTTCCATTTTGTGTAATGTAAAACTAATTTTGTATTGTTGAAACTTTAACCTGAAACATATAGTAATTAAGCATGGTTTTAATATGCTCCATTTTAACATTATGGGGTTTTCCTCTACTGTGGCTGTTTAAGGCTGGATTTAATCTGCGGAAGGTTAACAGGCACATCAAGTTTCCAGAAGTGATAGACTTGGCTCCTTTCTGCACGGCTAAATGTAAAGTAAGTGGAAAAACAGTCAGATTCTCCTTCCACATGTTCTAATGTGCTTTCACAATGAAGCTGCTCAGCAGAATCTTTGCTTGTCAAGCTTGTTATTTTTTGTGATAAAGCCAGGTAACTTGTACTTGAATCGGTGTACTGCGCTGATCATAGTTGTAGTGCTTGCATGGATCTGTAATGATCAGCCTCCATTTCATCTGCAAACAAATCAGAGTTTGCATTGTTCAAAACCCCAAACCTGACTGACACAGCTAAACTTCTGCTTTTCTAGAACGTGGCTGAAGGGAATACAAAGGTATTATACTCTCTCTATGGAGTTGTTGAACACAGTGGAACAATGAGATCTGGGCACTACACTGCCTATGTTAAAATGAGGACTACAACCAACCACCTCTCTGATCTTGTCCTTCAAGGACAATCTCCTCAAGGTAAATGATTAGAAATGTTTTACATATTCTTCCTTGTAGAATCACAGAATGGTTTGGGTTGAAAGGGGCACTAAAGATCATCTAGTTCCAATCCCCTGCCATGGCAGGTAAGTGCTCAGAGAAGGGCAACAAAGCTGATGAAGCCATATGAGGAGCAGCTAAGGGAGCTGGGGTTGTTTAGGTGGGAGTAAAGGAGGCTCAGGGTAGACCTTATCACTCTCTACAACTGCCTGAAAGGAGGTTGTAGCAAGGTGGGGGCCAGTCTCTACTCCCAGACAATCAGGATGAGAGAAAATGGCCTAAAGCTGCGCCAGGGCAGGCTCAGATTTAACATCAGGAAGAATTTCTTTGCTGATTGGGCAGTTCATCACTGGAATGGGCTACCCAGGGAGGTGGTAAGAGTCACCATTCCTTGAAGCGTTGCAAGAAATGGCACTCTGTGCTACAGTCTAGCTGACAAGGCGATAATCGGTGAAAGGCTGACTTGATGATCTTGGAGATATTTTCCAGCCTTAAAGATTCTATAATTCTATTTTATGATTCCTGTTGAAGAACAGTAATAGAATTGATTGCTTCAATTCTTCATAGTAACTTTTACTCCTTAATTTTTCCTTTCTCAGCTGTAGAAACTGAACCAGTCAAAGGACAGTGGTTCCATGTCAGTGATACCCATGTACAAGCTGTCTCTGCATCCAAAGTGCTAAGCTCACAAGCATATCTTCTGTTCTATGAGCGGCTGCTGTAACTCATTAGAAGAGCCTTCTTGTATGTGCAGTCACCTTCAGGTGGTCTAAGAAAAGGCAGAGACTTGCAAATCATGTTTTTAATGTGTTGGAGCTACTGACAGCAGGAATTCACTTAATGCTTCTTAGACACACTGACAAGTGGTTAACTTATACTTTTTCCAGTGTTTTCACTACTTTTCAATAAAAATTTTTCTCAAAATTACAGCTTTGAGTTTCTATTGAGTAATTTGGGTGTTGAAACAGACAAGCAACTGCTCCTTTGTTTTCTGCAGATGCTATAAATCTTGGACAGCAGCGTTTTCACTTTAAAGAGACTAGCTATCATTTTGAATTGTAGTTGTCTTGACCATCATGTATTCCATGTGTTTTTCATACCAACCATAAGAAACTGTTTCTTCCTACACATCTGACAGCATCAACTCTCTTTCCATGTTGGTTTATGTCCAATAGAGGAGCCCTCAAGTTGCAAACTGTAAGAATTGTTGTGCTGGTGTTTTGGTAAGGCTCAGTGCTTGGCTCTCTCCCTTTCAGTACAGGAAGTCTAGGGTTGCCTTTCTGCACTTCAAGCTTAGGAAAAGTCTTGCAAGTGACTTCGAACTTTCAAGGCTTCATGTTGGCTTTCATGTAAATAAAATCTTGGCTCCTCCATGTTAGAGCAGCAGTTGTTTACATTCAGTGCATTTTTCACAACAGCCTTACTAAGAAAATGGGCAGTCTTATGCGTTCTTGTAACCCTTACAGCACTAGCACTTATACAGCTGACTAGAGCAGTATGCAATCCTTCAGAAAACTTGCTGAGTTTATTTTTCAGCCATGCTAACAACTGACTAAAGGATAAAACTAAAACCTAAGTGCTGTTGTATGGCAGCCTTATTTAGGCATAAGATAGTTCCAGACTTGATTTAGCCTTCCACTCCCTTCTGGTTGTGAGATAGACTAGCACTGGCAAGAGTAACGAAAGGATTAATTAGTGAAGTGGCTTGAATTTGAAGCTACTTGGAGACACACAAGCTGTTTGTTTACCTTCTAAGAGGAATCTTAATGGGCCTTCAGCTGAAAGATTCCAGCACTCTGCATCACACTAGCTAGTGCTGTTCAGCATTTAAGGTCATTAGAATGTGATGCAGTTCACTGCTGTCAAGCTGCTGTTTGGAGAGCGTGACAATTCTAAAAGGGTGAGGATATAGATGCTTGTAACAAAATTTAATCAAAAGAATTGCAGACTGGTTTGTGTTGGAAAGCCCCATCCAACAGGGCCTTGAACCCTTTCAGGAATGGAGCATCCACTCCTCTGAACAAACTGTTCCAGTGCCTCATCATCTCCACAGTAAAGAATTTCTTCCATACATCTAACCTAAATTTCCCCTCCTTTAGTTTGTACCCATTGCCCCTTGTCCTGTCACTACCGTTGCTGATTAAGTGTCCCTCCCCAGCTTCCCCGTAGGCCCCTTTACAGGGTTACTATGCAACCTTCTCTTTGCCAGGCTGAACAGCCTCAAGTTTCTCAGCCTGTTTTCGTAGAGGAGGTTCTCTAGTCCCCTTATTGATTTAGTGACCCTCCCTTGGACTTGCTTTAACAGTTCTATGCCCTTCTTATGTTGGGGGCACTAGAACTGTATGCAGTATGCTAGTGGGGGTCTCACGAGAGCAGAGAAGAGGGGCTACTGTAGGCAGGGACCACAGACCTGCTGCCACAGTTAATTATTTCAATACTGATTTGAGTGTTTACACTCAAGTATTGGCTAAGGAGCACAAATAAGAGGACAAACAGCTGCAACATTTACAGATTATGAGCTCCCTGCAGCACAGTCATGGTTGGTCTCCCTGCACATTGAGTCAGTTTTGCCTGTAACAGTCACTGGTATGTGATCTCCCATCTTTATCTCAGACCCTGAGAAGTTCTGTTTCCTTCTTCGCTGGGAGAGGGTGTCAGGCTGCCAGCCAAGGTCAGCCCATCACCCACACACTGTCATCCCTACATATTCATAGATTGGGTACAACCGTGTCATGCTAGGTCAAACAAAATCAAGAGTTAACATTTTAACAGTCAATACATTTATTGAAGTGCTTGAAGTTCTGCACTCCATTGGACACCGTTCATAACTTAAAGGCAACAGCAAAACACTTCAACAGGTTTCAACTGGGATATTAAAAAACTCCAACAGTTGTGTCACTTTAAGAAATACAGTTAAATTGTTCAATCATTTTGATCTTCATCCCAGTCTTTCTTTCCTGATGGAGGTTTAGGGCCACCAGCTGGTTTTGCCATAATGATCTTGAAGAGAATAGAGAAGTAGAAAAAGCTCATGTTAGAATTAGGCTCTTACCCTACTCTTACAGCCACATGATGCTGACTATTAGCATTCACTAAATTCATGCAGGTTCCCTACTCTGAACCTAAGCTGGTGAAAATTATTATCCATCTAATCGAGATACTCACAACTTTTTTTTTCTTGAAAAAGGCAGAAGGTGAACGCTGATACAACAAAAAAGGTATTTTACCTCATTTTTGCATGCAAATTAAGACTTCAGTTAGTCTAAAGTGAGTGCTTAAATAGACCAAAAACAGACTAGTTCATAGGATGCACACTGCAGAAAACAGAATTATCAGAGCTATTGTTCTGAATTATTGCATCTAAATATCACACTTTTATACCTGTGAGGTCCATTAGTCCTACCATGTTAAAGGTTCATTCTCTGCACTTGCTATAGTGAAAAGTAAGGTAAAACTGAAACTACATTTGTCATCCCTTCCATGAAAATTTATGTTTAGGAGTAAAATTACGTAGTTATCAGCAGGCAGCAGAAGACAGCAGTGTTACACGTTGTCAACAGCCATACAACCTGCCATGTGCTGGTCAATGAACTCATGCATGCATTCACACACAGATACCTCTCTGCTAGAGAAACAGAGCTTACTGCACACTATTTTTCAGGCTCATCTTTCCAGTCATCTTTATCCCAATGTCCTTGTTGCTTAGGGACTTTTGGACCGCCTGCTGTTTTTGCCATAATAATCTACAGAAATTTTACATGTAAATACATTTTTGCTAAAGTTTCAAAAAATATTTTTATCATTAAGATTGTAACCTCCATAATTCATAAAAATTGGATTTTCATGAACAATATATGATAGTTTCTTCTATTAAATCTTGTTGCTAAAGAAATTAGGACAACTTTCTAAATAAAAGTATCAACTGTCAAATCTTTAAAAAACAAACTCAAAACCAGCCAACATTAATAGCACTGCTATAGAAGCAGCAACATTCCAGATTATGAGCTCTTGAACAAATGACTTCCTGGGTTTAAGAAATAAACAAACCACATTTTCAAGTAGCATTACTTTTATGCCTTGCATCCCTAGAAGATTCACCTGTTTTGCATGAGGGTTCTGCAAGGTTTCAGTTCAGCATCCAGATTATATGTAAGCTTACCTGATCAACCCTTAGGACAGTTACTGCTGCATTTGTAGCTAGCTTGATACCCCAGAATTTTCCAAGGTATGTGTCTAATACACCAGCTTCCAACATATCCTTCACTGCAGCAGCTTCGGCCTATCAGATGGGGGAAAAACACTATTGAAAATTTTCTCAGGCTTTTATCTAGCAAGGTATTATCATTTTTCTGATTTCATCTTCTCCCTTCAGAAAACCTTCATTCCTAATCCATTGGCAGGAAGACAAAATCAATAATTACTGAAGACTTATTTTCTATCACATTAGTTCAGTATCCCACTCCACCTCCTACTAGCCTACTAGCCTAACAAGGCCACTATACTATACTGAATTTAACTGCTTGCTGATTCAAACACTTAAGTATTTCAAGCCTAACAAGTTATTAATCTAGACTGTGCAATGCAGAGCTTCCAATGATTTAAAACAATCTATAAAGATTTCATTCCAATAGAAGTACTTTTAAATATAACCCTGTACTTCAGGGCACCAAGTAACATGAGGGGCTATTTACCTCGATATCAAATCCAACATTTTTCTTCCCTTCCTGATGCACAGCATAAAGTTTAGAGATGACCTCATTAGCCTTTACTCCAGAGTTTTCTGCCAGTGCTCGAGGAATGGCTTCAAATGCCTCAGCAAACTTCTTGATGGCATATTGGTCAAGCCCAGGACAAGTCTAAAGTGAAGTTGAAAATCAGGTAGGCATTTCAAAAACCTTAAGACAGGAAGGCATTTCCCCCCACATTTTTTATTAATACACATATATATACATATCTTGGTATAAAGTAGTTTTTGTATTTTTTGTACGATCTATGTGTGAAAAAAATGAAAAGTGAAGAAGCCCATTTGCTGTACCTCTCCGTAAGATGTGATCTGCTTGGCTAATTCAATCTCTGTTGCGCCACCTCCAGGAACAAGACGTTTATCCTGTGACCAAGAAGACCACACCAAAACAGAGTTTTTTTGCTTAAAAGTATCTTATTAATTTTTACTTTTTAGAATTTTTATACTCAATCAAGAATGCAACAGAACTTCACTCCACACAGACTTACTAAGAAATGGCTTCCAAATGAACATGCATTATAAGGGAAATCGACCAGAATTTACTCATTCATTCCAACGTCTAATAATTTCTTTTATAAAACGCAAGATAGTAATGCAGTAGGGTTTATGTCTGAGATTTTTTGGGTGCTTTTAAACAATTTCAACTCTCGGCTAACTAATAATTGTGTTCCTAGATTTCTTCATCTTTTCTATTATTTTCATGGGAAATATCACGCAGGAAACCAATCCACTGCACACTAAGTTTAATATGGTAATGGGTATCACAAGGAGTTGGGAGTTTTTGTTTTGTTTTCTTTCATTTTAAATTAAGCATTTTGTAATATCCTTTGGCAAAACGGCATTTACTTATTACCTCTGGTCTTTTAAACAAAAAAGTAATCATCCTAAATCATAAGTCAGGACATCTCTGGGAGACAAACTGAGTTTTCTTCATAAAAGCATGTCTGTATTATGTGGAGGAAGCATGTCTTCATAAAAAAGAATGAGAAATTTAGTCTGCAACCCATCTGATTCTGAGTGACAAAGCCATCTAGATTTTCTTGTGTGCCTGGTTTTCAAGGAACATTACAAAACATTTAGGGAGTAAGTCAAGAAAGACCTGACTGTCATTAGAAAGTGGCAAAACTAGTCCACCTTCAAGAACTCACTCGTTACTGGAAAAATGAGTGTAGTACATGCTGAGAACCATCTTTCATGTATTCTATATTCCTAACAGCGTTGGCAGCAATCTTCTCTACAGAGCCCTCTACACCTCAATACTACAGTCTTCTCTACAACTCAGAAGGCTCCTAAGCAGGTAAATAATTATATGCTACAGCCTTCGTAGCAAATGAGCACAAAGCAGACACGAGTCTTGCCTCAAACTGATCCACTGCTCATTTTTGATAACTCAAGTGTTCTCCATACTTACCCTTGTGAGTAATTTGAAAGTATTGACACCATCATCCACTGCTCTCTCTATGTCATCCATCAGATTGTCTGTAGATCCACGAATGAGGATAGTAGAAATGGCACCATCCTCCTTTTCTGTTCAACACACGCATTACTGAATTAAATCTCTTACAGGTAAAACACATACAAACATAACACCTTTTAGAACAGCACTGTTAGCAATTCTACAGAACATACATACCATGCTTAAACACAACAACTTGTGTATCCCCAACCTCTGATAAATACACACTACTGCAGTGACCCATTTCTTCAAGAGTAGGGGGAGTCTGGAGAGAAATACAAGAGTTAAGAGGTGAACCTGCTCATCAGTTCTCACTCTCTTGCTCCTCATTTAAAAAGTCCATACCAGTCTGGGTAGGGCTGTTGCACCAACAGTTTTGCAGAGCCTCCTCAGATCCCACTTTGAGTTCAACCTTTAAAAAAAAGTTTCCAGAATAACATATAAGAGTTTTCTCTTACTCGGTAACATTTTGTAAGCTAATGACAAGATCAAAATTCACTGCATCAAGTTATAAAATCCACTCAACTAATTTTTTGAGTTATAATTATCTACTTTCAGTGATGCTGCGCAAAGACTATTTTCTAAAAATTTAAAAACAAATAAGTTCAAACACATGGAAATTATCAAACTTTATCCTCTCGTGCAAAAAAAAACTTTGAATTGATCTTTACAATGCCTCTGTAATAATCCTTTGTTATACAAGACATTACAGTATCACACTCCATTTTCAGAAGCGTAAATGTTTTGGATACCACCAATAAATTTACAGCTTTCAACAAAGCACCACTTATTTTTGAGAGATGCTGAGAGCTGCTGCTAGTAAATCTGACTTTATGTTATGCAAAATATATTTTGAGGATCTACAAAGGTGCTTTACTTGTAAGAAAGAAGACAAACAAAACAGAAAAATGACAGAGAAGTATTAAGAATTGCCATCGATAAACACATTAGTGATGCACAGAGGCATCTCATCATTGCTAAATCATCACATGAGGACTGTGACAAGAAGGAACCACAATGGAATAGTCTCACATGCCTTTGAGGCCACATCCCTCTTTACTAGATCTACAAATTTTGATGTTCTTCATTTCAGCTGTGCTATAAAAACACTTAAACCAGAGTAACAGTATCATACACATAAATTACTCCCCCATTAGCTGCCATACAGAGATGCAATTCTATCAAGAAACTTCTTAAGATATGAAACAAACTGTAAGTCAGATTTTGACGCACTGAAAAAACAACTAACCTGCAGTATTTTTTTAGTAATTTGTTTGAGAGCTAAGTGACAAGATGGCAAGTACATTTCATAAATCTGGTAGACCAAATGTTTTTATGCTCTTCTAGTACTTACCTGACTAACATAAGATTGTATTTATTGGCATAATGAAGAGCCATATCTGCCACTTTGCCACCCGTTACTACTACGTTTGCACCACTATCAGCAATAGCTTTGACTTGCAAATCCATTAGATTTTCTTCGCCTTTACTGAAATTCATCAGTTCCTCAGCATTCTTTATAAGTACAGTGCCCTAGTAAAACACATATGCTGTTATCAATTCTGCATTAAACCACATGCCTACAAGTTTTTCACAAATCATTTTGTTTCCCAACCTATCTGTAAATGTCAAGTCATCCTACTTTGTAATACTGACACCTTTCATAGGCAACAAGGTAAAAAAAGTCAAAAAATAAAAAAATAAAAAAAAGAACCAAATGGGCAATTCTGGTATTTCTAGACAAACTTGTGATTCAGACTTTCAGGCATGCAGTTTGGCTTAAATAACCCAAGAAAACCAACACTACTTCCCCAGTCCCCAGTCTCAAAAACCCTGTGAAGCAAAATTAGGTTCAAACATTTTCTATGAACATTTTTTAAACTCAATATTAACCAAAATATCTCGATCATTGTCAAGAATATTTATATTTAAGTCCAAAAACAAGAGCACATAAGCATAAACAGAGATGTAACTTATTTTGAGCTTTAACATACCTTAGTTTCAGTTATCATACCATCAAAAGGGCAGGAATACACAGCTATTTTTGCATCTTTGACAGAAGTAACATCTCCTTCAGTTTCTTTTTTAAAAACCATGCCATGCAGTACTGAGGAAGCAGAAATACCAGCACCCTGAAAGTAAATAAATGGAATTTGAGACTTTTTACAAGGGCACGTAGTGATGGGACAAGGGAGAATGGCTTTAAACTGAGAGTAGGTTGAGATTAAATACTAGGAAGAAATTCTTTACTGTGAGAGTGGTTAGGTACTGGAACACGTTGCCTAGAGAAGCTGTGGCTGCGCCATCCCTGGAAGTGTTCTAGCCCAGGCTGGACAGGGCTTGGAGCAGCCTGGGATAGTGGAATCCATCATGGCAAGGGCCTAGATGGATTTAAGGTCTCTCCCAACCCAAACCATTCTGTGATTCTATGAATGGGCGAACATCATATGACTGATCATTTATTTTCAGAGAGCTGCACTACGCTGCATGAAAAGCAGACCTTACAATCATTTAGATGTAACACACTAAGTTATCATTGCAGCATAAAGAAATAGGACTTTAACTGATTCAGCAACAACAAACATTATCCCACAGGTCCCCATTTTAGATTACTTTCGATGTTAATTTTTGTTTCTAAAAGCTGCTACTGGGCACTAAACAAGGAAAGTAAAGACCAATTTTCAAAATTTACTATGCATGCCACAACACTACAGAAATTAGAATAGAAAAGGCTCTTTCAAAGTTCAGAGATTAACCCTCACTAAACCTTAATAATACAGTAAAGCTAGGTACTTCAAACTTACCACAATTTTGCACACTCTGATATTATCAACATTGAAATGACCAGAATCAGGAAGAATAGAAACTGTTAGAAAAAAAAAAAAAAATTTATTGCTTAAAATGGAAAAATGGCACCATAAATAATTCCTGGAATTTTTCTGAAGTACTAAATTTCAATAGTTTGAGATGCCTACCTAAATTCAAGACAAGTATTACCTGCTAATAATTGGAATCAAGATAAACAGAAATTTTGGTTGTCTACAATGTAGTAATCAATAAACAACATTTATTCAGGCTGCTAAGTAATAGCAAATATCCATTCATACATGTACAAGAGAAAAGTCTGACTCAAAATATTTGAGAAAACACTGTAACTGAACATGAAGGTCTTTTCTTGGAAATCTAAAGGGAAAGAAAGTTCAACCGGAGAACCGTTACCTTGTTTCAGAGGCTAAAGTATTTCATCCAATCCAACCTGTTAAACTAACCATACTTTCCATCTTACACGAAGCCATAGTGACTATAAGCAAACCTACTCAGTTTTTAGATGTATGCGCACATCTATTCTTGTCCACTTACCACAGGCCTGAGCAATCAGCTTTGCCAAGAAACGTTCATTGCCATATTGTTTGCTCATCACTGAAGTGTGCAACAAAGATGCCACTTCTTCAGCATCTCGAAGGTTCTTTGCAGAACAGCACACCAAGTCTGGAAGAATTTCTAGGGCTTTCTTGCAAGCCTTTTCATATCCTTCAATCACCTGTGCAGCAAACAATAAATATTTACTACATTGCTTCCTACAGCTTTTATCTCCTATCAGCAAATGCAAAAGTTTTCAAGGGAAGCAAGCAATCACAAGCAACAAAACACATAGCTCTCCTTCAAACATCTTCATCTAAAAACATTAGTTCAGGAGAAAGCAGATGATTCACAATATTATGACCCAAGAATACTGACCAATGGTAATCTGGATTCAAGATATGAGAATTGCAATGACAATATAACTTGCCTCTGAGACAGATAATCCCATCCTCAGAAGATCTTCTGCTAACTCCAGAAGAACTCCAGCAAAAACAAGGACAAAGTTTGTTCCATCTCCAACTTCTTGTTCTTGCATGTGGGAAGCCATCACAAGCATTTTTGCAGCAGGATGCTGGACCTTTAAAAGAAGATACACATCTTGGTTACTAACATCCCACCTAAGACTGCAGCTCTAGGCTTTTCTGCAAATCTAGTATTAGCTCTCTTATTTCAAACTGTATCTAAAGATACTAAGAATGTACAAAATTGGAAAAATAAGATGCACAGATTATCTTAATTGGCTGACTTCCCTAATAAGAAAAAATACAAACATACATTAAAAAAAAAATCAGAGAACTGAGTATTGCCCCTAGAAGACAAATCATACATCTTTGATATTGGTCCTGTGCTATTTTTACAGGAGCAGTGGCTTCACAACTAAACCCTGCAACAAGAAAGTAGTCTGGAGTTTAGATCTTCAGGCTGAATTCATGTGTAAGAAAGTAGACATCTAACTTAAAACTTAATTTTAGTGGGGATTTTTTCTGCTTAAAGATTGCACTGCTTCCCTTTTCTTTCAAATAAATGCAATATAACACTGTATTCTTGAATAAAATTAGAGCAGTTGTCATTTTATACCAGAAAGTAACATGCAAGACTCATCAGATTGTCACTAGTAGGCAAATTAGTTTTTAAAAACAGAACTGAGACTTCCATAGTTACTCATACTGAACACCAACACAACGCATCCTGTAAGGAAATATTTTACATTTACACTGTTTCTATCAGTAAGTACAGACTTCAGTAAAATACTGTGTTGTGTCACAAATAAGAATTTGATAGTATAAGGAAAACTTAGGACAAAACAGCCTTGCTATGCTTTTATAGTATTTACAAGAGGATGCTACTATATCCTCAGCTTAAATTCAACTGGTGGATTCTACACAGACAGGAAAACACAGCAACCAACAACACTGGAAGATTAACACAACAGCTATTTCATTCAGACTTTTCCAAAACACTGTATTTCTAGACACACTCTCTTCTAAATCTACACTGGTTTAGAGAAAAGCAGAGAATTATTACACACTTCCTACAACTACTTAATGCTGCTCTACAGGAGAGTTATATTCCTCACCGTGGATCTCAAATTCAGTGAAAAAGGTAAATGATTTACAAAGTGACATATGTAAATCATCTGGCAGAGTGACATGTATTTTTTTGTTGACAGTCAGAACCATAGCAATGAACGGAACACCAGTTCACAACTGACATCTTCTGAAGCAAGAAAACTTACCTCCAGCTCTCTCAGGATAGTAGCAGCATCATTTGTAACAAAAAGCTTCTCCAGATGGTTGATAACCATTTTGTTCATTCCTAATGGGGGAAACAAAAAAAACAAAAAAAAATTAAAAACAATTAGTTATGCAAAACCTATTTTGTACCCAGACACTGTTTCAAAACTTCCAGGTATATCTTGCCCATTGAAATGTTAGCCCTATTTATAATTTAAGAACTTAAAATATTTTTCCAAATAACACTTGGAAGTGTGTTATATTAAGGAGAAATCCATAGTTACTGAATAAGCAGTTCTCTCTTCAGAAATATTAGCATATTATTTAATTAACCAATCCAGAACACAGTTTGTTTTCATATATCTGACTAGACATGCTTATATTCGCTATGACTATATGCCTTATCTTTAATTTTTGTGCTCTTTCATATAGCAGTAAAGTAGCAAAGAGAACAGAGTAATCACTACAAAAACCTGGCAAAGGCAGATACACTGCACCTTATTCAAGAGCTAACAAAAGAATTTGTATAGTCACAAAAGAATATATTTACAGTCCTACTGCAAGTCCAATGTGTTTCCTCAAGAAACGAACAGCTGCTTCTTTGTCAAGGTATGGTTAGTCTTCAAACACAGCATTTGTCTCAAAAAAGCACCAATAATTTTAGGATTTATTTACCATTTGGTCCATAAGCTGTACGGGTGGTTTGAGCAAGTTCTTTGCATGCCTGGATGTTCCTGTAGACAGCTTCTTCTAGTCCTGAATAATGCTAAACAGAAAAATGAACTGATCACAATTAGGCTTGCAAAAAAGAAAGTGATGAGCTAGTAACTTCTCATCAAAGCAGCATCAACCTAGTGAGTCCCTGAAAGCTTTTTATTCATTTACATTTGGTATTCCACTTACAGTTTAAATGGAAACCAAACCTTACCCAAAGACAGCAAGAAAAGAACCTCTTTTCTCCTTCTCAACTAGGCAGCTCAGAAGGCACAAAAAGCTTCTAAACAGAAAATCTGAGCAGTGACTCAATTTTCAATACAGTTTGCATCACCCCAGTCTTCTAAAAAAGCCTGTGACATGCCAAAGGGAAACAGAAAACAACCAAGACAAGATCGGAGAGGAGTAAAGGTTTTTGTTAGCATATATTTTTGTACATACTTCTTTATTTACAGCTTTGTATTCCACAAAAATCATTTAACTCAGTTCTGCATTGGAACATGTGCAGTTTGAAAATTCAGAAGAATGATTAGCGAAACATTTGTGTCTAAGGCCATGATCAGCCTGGCTTCAGTCTGGAAACTGTAATTAAAGATGGGATGCCCAGAAACGGCCTTAAGAAGAGTAGGACAAAATACATTGTGTGGCCCATAAGAGAAAAGAGAAAGGTACTCTCTACTGTTTACTCTCTACATACAAAAACATCTCAGAATGCCAGCTAACTCCTTGTTTTAGAGAAAAAGACAGCTCTTGCTATTTTGGCCTTGAATTCTCTATTAGTGAACCAGCAGTTAGACCGCTTTGTTTCCCTGTTCTGCCTCTGCCCTTGACATATACCATTATTTGGCTCCAACAATAAAAAGAAACACAGAGGGCTTTCAGAACTGCTAACTTCATTCTTCTTTCTATTAAGTAGGAGCAAATAGAAATTTTCTTATTTTCCCCGGCAACAGAAGTCCCTTGCTTGGAGAGAGGGACTCCGGCCAAGGGCCTAGAGTGACAGGACAGGGAGAATGGCTTCACAATGAAAGTAGGTTTAGATTAAACATTAGGAAGAAATTCTTCTTTGTGAGGGTGGTGAGGTTCTGGCACAGGTGGCCCAGAGAAGCTGTGGATGCCGCCACCCTAGAAATGTTCATGGCCAGGTTGGATGGGGCTTGGAGCAACCTGGGATAGTGGAAGAAGTCCCTGTCAATGGCAGCGGGGTTGGAGCTAAATGATTTTTAAGATCCCTTCCAATCCAAAGCCTAAGCCTTCTGTTGAATAAAAAGAAAAAAACCCACACCTGCTTGCGGTCCTTTTCAAATAAAGCTTTTGCTTTGTTAAAGCACGCTCCTTCAATACTACCAAAATTTTCATTACGTTAACGTTAAACACAATGAAAATGGCTTTATGGAAAGGAAATATGTGAAAAATATTACACTGCTCTGCATAGCTGTCAAAGGTCCTTCTCTTAAAGCCACAGTAACAGAAGAGTCAAGCAGTGTCTGTAACAAGGCGGACACTTCTGAACAGCTTCAGCCACAGGGCCCCGCTGAGTGTTGCTGCCCACTACCTGTAAAAGCTCTCCGAACAGCGCGGGCACGCCGGGCGCGCAGCTCGAAGGGCGCACGGCCGGGGCGGGGAGAAGCCGCGGCAGCGTCCCGGGCCTGGCGCAAGGCCGCCGAAGGATCCCGGCCGCGGCGGAACCTTCTCGAAGTCTACGTGCGCCAGGCGCCACCCCGCAGCAAACCGGGGCCGGGCAGGAGCCGATCCCCAACGCGACGCGGCCGCGGAGGGACGGGAGCCGGCCACGGGGAGCAAGCAGCGAACCCCCGGGCCCCGCCGCCCGAGACACGTGGTACTGCCAGGCCTCGCCGGCCTTCCCGCGCCCTCCCCGCGC
>VWZF01002179.1:251-70572 GCA_013396755.1 Sclerurus mexicanus
CTGCTGAAAACGCAGCTGCGCTGGGCAGGACACATCTCCAGGATGGAGGATCACTGCCTCCCAAAGATTGTGCTCTATGGGGAACTCGCCACTGGCTACCACAAGAGAGGAGCCCCAAAGAGGAGGTACAAGGATTGCCTGAAACAACACCTCAGCCTTGGCCATATTGACCGCCATGAATGGTCCACTCTGGCCTCCAATTGGGAGTAATGGAGACACACCATCCATAACGCTGCTGCTTTCTTTGAGAACACATGCAGAATCAGTCTTGAGGAAAAAAGGCAACACAGGAAGAACCGTGCCTCGCCAGTAGTGCCAATGGAGACTTACGGCTGTGCCTTTTGCAATCAGACTTGCCTATCTCGCATTGGCCTTTTTAGCCACCAGTGTGCTTGTAGCAAGCGTGGGTAGAGCCCCTCTCAAATCTTTGTTTGCGAAGCCTAGCCATGATGAGGCCTGGAATTTCCTTCTACTACCTCATGTTCCAAAGTCCTGTCCATTCTCAGTTAATACTGGGAGCCATCATTGACTGAAATACTAACCTGAGAGACTGGTTTGGACTTCTGTCTTATCTAATGTGTAGGGCTTTGGGACTAGGACAATAGGGAGTGTTTTCATATATTAACATTTGTGCCACTGTATAGTAGCCAAATGCACAATCATATTAGTATTTGAGTCTCTTTGCAGCAATCACCTTGATAAATATCTATTAAAACAAATTATATCACACCTTTTGTTACTTCTACATATACCATGATTTTCCTAAAACAACTTTCCCTTCTTACTGGAGTGGATCTGTATGCTAAATCTCATCCTGTCTGATTCAATAAATACATCTATGAGGGGTGAATTTTGATACAAAATCTAATTAGCTCAGTGTCTTTTACTGAGGTGATTTAGCTCTTGTATTTAGAACTATAAATAAAGGAAGTTCCTAGATATAAATGAGAAATGAAAAAGAAAAATCAAACTGTTTGCCTTTAAAAGAATAACATAATCCCTTGCTCCCAAAAATCAATTTTTATGGGACTTTCATTTTGATAAAGTAAGGTCAGTTAGATATAATAATCTTAGCTTCCAACCCACTAGTATCTGCAGCAATGAAATAAAACCTGTGAACTCTCATTTTATACAATTATCATAATGGTGCCTCAAGGTCTAAATGCTTTGAATTGTGCACAGAGAACTGCATTGGTGGACCAACTGACAGAAGTTCTTGAGAGAACCTCCCTTTTTATGGTGGCAGTCTTTATACTTTTGGATGGCCGTGCAGGAGCTGGCTGCTCTGCATAGTGCAGCAAGATTTCTAGCAGTGTCCTCAACCAGAGCTTGTGCAGCATGAATGTAATTCAAGAATGTTTTCCAGGACATAGGGAGAATAAAGGTGGGAAGAGAAAGGCCCTGTCTAAATAATCATCAGTGTTACTACCTGAATGTTTGCCTAACCAAGTGATAATGATTATTTGAAGCTATGAACTGTTCTTAAATAGTTCTTCCTGGACAGCTAATAACCACCAAACAAACAGCAGCTCCTGGTCTCACAGCTTTTGTTCTGTATGACAGTGTGTCTAGTCACAGATTGCAGTAAAAGCTAGATTTACTGGAAGGGACTATGGGCCATTATCAGTGTCAGTCTTCCTATGCCATACATCTTTCACCCTGTTTTAGGATAATACAAATATGGTTCCACATTACACAGCAAAGACAGACAGTTAAATGATGCATCTATTTCTCCCGTTTAATCAGAGAACCTGTGCTCCTGGTAGCCAGAGAGACAGAAAGATATCCTTACAGAGATTTTTCCATCAAAGCTTTGGCCCTGACCTGTTAGTGCTGGAACATGGTGATGCATAAGGGCCCAGCAGCTCTTGACCCTGACTACCCCATGCTGAGTACAACTTGGAAAGAAGTCTCAAACAGTAAAACATGGTTGGATGCTTTTAAAAAGCAAGCTGCACTTTGGTTTACCATCACCTGTGTTCTGATACAAAAAAGGAAAGAAAAGCTGCAGTCCATTATTAAAATATAGTTAAAAATATCTGAGGATGAAGACTAAATATTGAATCAACTGCTCCCTAGCTGGGATTGCATCGCTCCATTTTAGTTCCTTAGCAGTAGGCATTTTGAAAGAATGCAGCAAATAGAATCCATTTGTTTTGCTTTTAACACTCACTGCGTTCTCAGTTTTCTTACATTGGTACATCAGTTGTACTCTATGGACTTCAATAATGTGTGATCAAATAGAATAGGATCATGTGCATCCATACAGAATTTTGGAGAAAAATAATTTTTGCCTAATGCAGCCTGCAAAGAAATCAAGTGTAAAAAAAATAGAATAAATTGTCGGAAGACACAATAACCTGAAGAAACAATGACTACTGTTGCCTAGACTCCATAGCTTTTATGCAGCTGAGAAAATAAGTCTATAGGTTCAACATGGATAAAGGCTGCAAAACTAACATTAACCTAACATTAGTCCTATGAAATCCGGAGATATACTTTGAGAATGGAAAACTAATGCAAACACATAATAATGGAATGCATTGACAAAACCAAATACAGTTGTGACCAGGAAATGGATTATATGCAGTTATAAATAAGTGATAGACAAGACGAAGTGGGACACTCAGCAGTATAGTTCCCTAGAAGAGAAGGCAAATTAACTTGCAATAAATTCCTCCCAAATGCATAGTTTGAA
Organism: Sclerurus mexicanus; assembly: GCA_013396755.1. Lineage (NCBI taxonomy): Eukaryota > Metazoa > Chordata > Aves > Passeriformes > Furnariidae > Sclerurus > Sclerurus mexicanus. The sequence goes on from VWZF01002179.1 coordinate 2,950, forward strand.
AAAAAGAATCCTTTTAATAGAGTTGAATGGTACCACATTAAGAAAAATGAGGCAGCAACAAATTAATTTGGTCCTTATGCCATGAGACAAGAACAGGACATTTCTGGATTAAGCATGACAGGATGAATGCAGAAAATTAGGAGTGCAGAAGCTAACTAGAGTGGAGCGTACTGCCTCCAGTTTCCAAGAGGAAAAAAAAAAGCTTCATGCTGTTTCTGTCAGTATTTGGACATTTGAATACAGTACCAACTTCCAGTAACAATAAATTGGCAATGCAAATGAGGAAAAAAATTAATATGCTGCAGTACTATAAAAATTTGCTTTTCATTTTTTAAAATGTGAGGCATCACAGGCTTGTGTACATAGGCTAGCAATGAATGGAAAGGTAATAAATGAGTTATGAGAGGAACGAAAAAGAGCAAAAAGCCTTGGACTGACAGTGAAATAAGAGATTGTTTCAAGGTGGCTGTGTGAGAGGCTACTAACACTTCCCCCCCACTAAGTTTGGCTGTTTTTATATGTATGAATCGCAAAGTAACATTATAACAAACAAAGGACATTTTACTTGTGAAAGTAGATCCTGGCACTTTAAATGTCTCCTTTTTTTCTTATGATTCTTGTCCCTTTGGGGATTTTCTGGTGAGTATAAGGAAACAACTAAGAAAATCCATTCCTGTTCATGGTACTTCTAGATCTAGCACTTCAAGAACTGGACAAATGGGGCAGCAATCTTCTGCAGATTACATTTTCTTACTGCAGAAATGAAAAATACCATAATGTAATTAACCTTCTTAAATTTTGTTTTGCTGATCATTGTAGTGGTCAGCACTAATACAACATCTGAACACACAATCCAAAATGTTCTTATCTTCTTTACTTTAGCATTTATTTTTAATTATTTATAGACTTTTACATATTTACTTATACTTATTTACTTGTACATATATATTCTTACTTAGATTTACTAAGGCAACTACCATTTTTCTTCTGTTCGTATTTTAGTAATCCCTGGTGATAATCCTTGGATCAGAGTACCACTGAACTGAGTTCCTGTAGGCTCAGTCCTTTGAGCAGATCAGAATAATGATGCAGCCCACCAGACAATACTGTTTTAAGATGCTCTATGTCATATTGGAGGTGCAGTATATCATTGTCCGTGTACTGATTAAGCACTGAAAGTGTTGTGGTATCCTGTAACTTTCTAGACCTAACCAGAAGTGAATATAGTTCCTAAAGCTGAAATCCACCTGCACTACAGTCCTCAAAAATGGGTATTTTCATGATTATCTTTCCAAATTACATTGTTGTCTTGAACTGTGCATAGCCTCTAACTAGTAAATCTGTCCAGTGGAAGAAGGGGTATAACTCATGTTACTGAATTTAAATCCAAATGCTGATCAATGTCTAAATTTGGTCTCATACCAATTTCAAAAGCAGTATTTTATTTCAGTTGTATTCACTTTTAAGTGGTATAACACTGAAAATATCAAAGAAAGAGTTCTTCCTTTATACCAGTATGAGGGAAGAGAACACTACCATCTACTCCTGCTTTTCAGAGTATGTCATTTGCTCTTTTAAAAGAGTGTGCTTACTCTATATTTCTAACTATAATGTTTTATTCTTTACTAGGCAATTTGAAGTGTTAACATTGGAAATATGCTTTAAACATAAAGGTACATTTAACAAAGCTCAGTGTGACATTCCCCTGGCATGAAGTTAATTTTTCGTCACTTGGGAGTGTATCTTCTCACATAATAAAAGCAGATAATGCGCTGATGTTTAATGATATTCTTGAAGAGCTAGAATAGAGTATTTTGAATTAGCTTTATAGCTCTTAAATGCCTGTGGTTTAGACAATTTCCAAGGTATTTCAGAGCAACTAAGTACGCAAAGTCTACTCCTGAATCATTCAGTCTGAATCCAAGCTTCTTTGAAAAATAGACATGAATGATCCTCATCTTAATGGTTTACAGCAGTTGACTGAAATGGACACTGTTTAGCATGGAACAGGGGAGGCAACAAAACCTGGGAGGTGGGATGATGCAAGAGAGTCCCAATCTGCGTTTGAGGATTTCATGTATGTCACCTCTCTGACATCATGGAGTCCTACCTGTGCCTAGCTTTCTCCCTGCTCTCATTATTCCTCCCAACCTTTTTTGTTGTACTATGGATTGCAAAAGAGGTGCAGACCCCACTTAGTGAGTTAACCTGTCCTCCTAGACAATTCAGAGATGTGCTTAGAAACTTAGAATCATTATAGAAGAGGCAGTCTGTACCAGCAGACCCTGCAGCCAGCACCTGCCAGGGGCCTGTGTGCTGTGTTCATCCCAGCTGGGCACTATGGTGGGACCCAGACTGTGGATGTCAGGGGAGCGGTGAGTAAGCGGGAGATGGGAGAGGCCCTGGCAGGACCCTCCTCTCATGGTCGGACCTACCTGAATCTTGGGCCTCCCTGCCTTGACCTCTTAGCCCACTTCAGTACCCATCTCTAGCCCTTCTCCCATTCCCTCACCAGGAAGGGGAGGATGCAACCCCACCAGCCTGCAGGCACCCGCTGGCCCCATCAGGTGTTTGGAAACATGTAGAACAATCCTACAATAACTTAAACAGCTACCTCATGTATAAGACTGGTTTACAGAACTTATGGCTTTCTTCTATGCATAAAGCAGTAACTATTCAAATGTCTTCAGTAATGGAAATCTTTTTTCCTACAAGTACTTTGACTAAAGTTATCTCTGCCATTTTTTTATGGCTTTTTATTTGCTTGTTGTTTGATCTGCGGAACTGAATTTAAATGCTGTTATCATTTAGTACATAATTTCTACAGTTTAAATGACACATTATGCATCTCAATATAACCTGTAATAGAGTCATTCAGTTTCTCTGTATGATGATTCAGTTTCTATGTATGATTAATAAACTATGTATAGTTTATTAATCAGCTCAGAGTGACTTTTCAAAGGTATCCTCAAATCCCAAAAATTCAATTCCCTAAAAGGCAAAAGTAACTTCTATATCCTGGTGATATGATCTCCTTAAAGCAGTCATGCAGGCCACCAGGATTGCTCACTTTTGTATAATTAAGCTTATGCTTAAATGCTTTGTTGGTGCATGTGCAGAATATATTTTTCACATTCACTTATCTTGCTTACTTTTCTGTGATAACTAATGATTCCTACTTTTACTAATAAACTGTTTCTTTGACAGTTTTCAGAAAAATAAATCTTTCCTGTGGGAAATCCTTACCTTTAGACTTAGATCTTTTCGTTGAAGTAAACAGCTTTTTCTAGCACATTTGTGGCAGGAAAGATCATAACTACTTGTTTAAGAATATTCAAGGATGAAAGATAAAAGAAAAATGTAAAGGGAGCAAACACAAGTTTGTGGTTCAGAGTACGAAGTAAATCTGCTTTATGAAATACAGAGCAAATCTCATAAGAATATGAAATCAGCAGGCATCATTTTATCCCCAATGCTCTTCAAACAGCAACCAAGGAATAGAAAGCTCCCGTGCCGTTACTTAAGAATGCTTTGTATTTAAATGTACAATAAATGCTGAGTAACTGTCACAGTTAGAAGATTGCAGATGAACAGAGTTGAATGAAACAAAACCACTTAAATAATACTCTTTTTAATAAAGACGTATTTAGCAACAGCTGAGAGATATGGTAGTGGACCTAATGGAAGNGCCAGAGAGCGAGGATAACCCAAGGGCATTACCAGAGGAACCCCAGCACATTTAAATGGCTTCAGGGAGCTCAAGCCACCCAGAGCGCAGCAAACAGGGAGGACAAACAGGACATGGCATGAGGCATGGGGCACAAGGCAGGGCACACAGAGAGGGCACAGGAAAAGTTCCTCTCTGTAGGAGGGCTGACACAGTAGCAGAACCAGAGAGCAGCGGACAGGAGTACTGAGTGGAATGGGGAGGCCCCTTCTTCCCAGTTTGATTTCCCAACACTATGGCTATGTCTCACCACAGAGCTCATTCCCCAGTGGTTGCTGAAGTTGCTGCACCGATAATGTCAGAGGCTTCCAACCAAACAGACCTTCTGACAGCCTCTGGCTGTACAGAGTGCCTGGTGCCTCTCCAGGAAGCTGGGGCCGAAAGTCATCTCCTCTGCAGAAGGCGTGTCCATGTTGAGGAGCATGTCACCGGATCAAAGTATTGCATGAGGAAATAAGTAGGTTGCATAGTATTCATGAGTATGAGAAAGAAACAGGATATTCTCAGAGGTCTTATAGACACAGGAGTCTCAACCACTCTCTACATGACAGATACAGTTGAGCCCTGCACCCCATCTCACAAGAAGTCAGAAATCAATAAAAGCGGAAGACTGGAAACTGGTCACTCTCCATACAAGCAGTAATACTGTTCCTCCTGAAGACCTGACATTAACAAACATGTTTAGTGCCCTCCAAGCCAAGGAGGAGATGTGAAAAGATTTCAAGTAAAGCAACTGAGTTACCAGACCCTGAGCCACATGCAGAAGAAGCTGCAATGGATTGCAGTGGCTAACTCCCTACTACAGAGGACAGAGGCACCCATCTGCTGACCCAGCTAATTGTTGTTTGCTCCTGCAGAGAAGGACCTGGGGGTCCTGGTGGACAACAAACTGTCCATGAGCCAGCAGTGTGCCTTTGTGGCTAAGAAGTCCAATGGTATTCTGAGGTGCATTAGGAAGAGCATTGCCAGCAGGTTGAGAGAGGTTACACTGCCCTTCTACTCAGTCCTAGTGAGGTCACATCTGGAGTGCTTTGTCCAGTTCTGTGCTCCCCAGTAGAAGAGAGACAAGGAGCTCCCAGAGCAAGTCAAATGGAGAGCTATGAAGATGATTAAAGCACTGAAGTCTCTCTTTTATTAGGAAAGGCTGAGAGAGTTGGGCCTGTTTAGTCTTGAGAAGAAGCAACTGATAGACACTGAAATGTCTGTAATTATCTGAAGGGAGGGTGTTAAGAGGATGGACCCAGGCTCTTCTCAGTGGTGCCAAGCAATAGGACAAGAGGCAATAGGCAGAAACTATTACACAGAAAATTCCATCTGAATATGAGAAAGAATGCTTTTACTGTGAGGATGACTGAGCACTGGAACAGGTTGCCCAGAGAGGTTGTGGAGTTCTACTCACTGGAGAAGTTCAAGAACTGTCTACATGCAATTCTGTGCAACGTGCTTTAAGACCACCCTGCTTGAGCAGGGAGGTTGGACCAGATGGCCCACTGTGGTCCCTTCCACCTGACCTATTCTGTGATTCTGTGATGTATTTGTGTGCTTTTCTCCAAATTCAGACTTAGCAGTGAGGCATAACAATTTATCTTACTTTGTTTCTCAGTTCCACGGTATGTTTGAATTTCCATTATGCTTTGGCAACCTGTCCTTAAACATAGCACATACTTTGCTCCATGATTATGATGATAAATTCTTTGTAGTGGGAAGCTGCAGGATGAGCCATAGTGTGAGACTGCTTATGAATCTCCTGGCAAATAGGCAGGACTCTTGCTTGTTTCTCACTGAGCTGTCAAAGAAACAATTAATGTGTTAGTGTGATATCACACTGTAATAAGTCTTATGCTGCTGGTAGTAATGATATGCCCCAACTGAGTAATTTTTTTCTAAAAAGAATGAGATATCAGATAGATTGCAGCCAGTGAAATTAACAGTTTCTTATGCAAGGTCTGAAAGGCCATTTTGCTAAATTTTCCCTCTTCTGTAGAGAATAGTCACAGAGTAGCTGAAATATGTCTGCAATAAATGCATTCATTTATGTAGTATTGATATGGGCAATCGCCTTATGCTTTGCTGTGAAAACAGAAGGTCTGCTTTTTCCATTCCTGTTTTACTGGAGTTTTCTCACTTTGCATTAGGAAGTATAACCTCTCAGCAAACAAGGCTGATATATGGAAACACATGCAACTGGGAGCCATTATAACATATTCAAGGACAGAATAACCATACTGGTGCTAACTGTTCATGACATCTGTCCTGTATTCTGCATGCTAGCAAGACAGTATTATGAAATGTTTGAGGTAAACCCACGCTATTGCTTCATACCTGGTTGGAGAAAGGAAGATTTTGTTATGAAATTTACTAATTAGACTACGTACTAAGTTTTTCTGTGCTCTCCAAACTGTGTAAGTAGTTAAAAATATTTCTTAATTTATGAATTAAAAATAAAATCCATGTGATATAGGAATTGCTGGTAGACTTAATGTAATGAGTAGTTTCAAAGATAGGATGCTTGATGAGAAATTTTGATGAGCAGTTGTGACAATCCAGTCCACTTTACTGGATGTTACATCTTAGTTTCAGGGTTCAAGAGATTTTGCTTACAGAAACCCTTGAGAAGCCCGTGGTTCTTTGGTACCCTGAGTTAATGTCCCAGAGAAAGGCTACAGATTTATGTCTAAGAGATATTTTTTTTTTTAATTTGGTGAGCATATAGGTATTTTGGCAAAATTGGTTTTACAGAGATAAACATTACAAAGCATTACAAGTTACCAGAATTAGCCAACATTGCTATATAGAACCTTTGTTACACATAGCAAGCATAAATTCCATGCTACTTAAAGTGAGGCATTTGTAACTTAAGTTAAATACAGAAAATAGGTGTTTAGGGTACCCACAAGAGGAAGAAATGAAGAAAGATAGATTAAGAGAAGAAAGGATAAAGAGGGAAAAAGAGGGTAGAAAGAAGGTCACACATTGACAACTTTGAAGAGAACAGGACAGGGCCTACAATGGAGAACTGGTGCTGCTGCCTCATCTGCCCTGGTCACTGTGGACACTCCTTCCAGGCCAGATCTTTGGTTCACCGACTACTCCCTGTCCCCTTATCCAAAGTGAGGAGTGCCGCAGCCAGCTAGAGGCTCCAGGGGTGTGGTGTGGGCAAGTTACCAGGCAGGACTTCCTTGCCTGCCAGCCCAGCCAGGCAGCTCCCATTGCCATGTGGGTGCAGCCCATGCGCTCTGGGCAGGCTTTACGTACCTGCAGCCCAGCCCTTCCCCTACACACACTGACAGACAAGGTGGTTCTGACCCAACAATGACTGATCTGGTGAGTGACAGCAGTCCTGCAGCCATTCTCTCCAGTGAACTTTCTCAGGTCACTGGGTATGTGTTCAAGTAACTTAAGAAATCATAGTGCTTTCGCTTGCCAACGTGACAATGGTAGTCATGCAGTCACAAAGCCCAAGAAACTGTGAGATGGCTTGGGGTTTATCTTGTAGTCATCTAGCATTGCTAGAACTAAAATTTTATTGATGCATTTGATGATAACTAAAATTAAAAGTCTGACCTTTTCATATTACTCTGATATGAGCATACTGATATGTTTACAGAAAAAAAATTAATATCTAAAGGACTGATGTTACAAGGCATGGCGAGAAAGACACCAGAGGTCTTTGGGTTAATCCCCTGATGGTGCAAATTAATCATGCTCTGTGTCTAAATCCTCTCTAAATTAATTTTTATGTCTATATCCTTCTACCACTGTTCAGAGTTTCTCAGTTCTGAACAGCAGGAGATTGCAAACTCCTTCTTCTAAACATAATTCTATTCCCAGAAATGGTTTTTGAAGCCTACCATTCAGTTCCAGCCTTCTTCTACTTGAGTGTAATGAGACCTATGCAGTTTTACTAACTACCTTTGTCAGTCACATATCCCCACAGTAATTTTGTAACACACTGGTTAATTTTGGACTTGGTTTAAAAAGGGTGTAGTTTTCAAAGCTCTATTTTCAAGGATTCTTACATATATTCTAAGAAGGACAGCTGAGTACAACAGAAATGCAAATCAGTGACCTCTACTGAGAGGAAAAACAAACATAAATTAGTTCCCAGTATACCTGGAGAGGCTTATCAGTGTGTGTATATCTTTGGTCTACTAACAGTAGGTTCATCTCCTTTTTTTTTTTTTCCTGCTGGAGTTGTCTTGGAGAATGGACTGTGTTCAGTTATGAGGTGTAGAGGGGAGCTGAAGTATTGAGTAGGACAACTAAGAACAAAAATACTTACTTCTTATTGTTCACAGTGCAAAAAATATAAATGAATAGTTTCTATAAAAGCCTTAATTCAAGCATTAGTTTTGCCTTTTCCCTGAAACCTTACCTAAATGGTCAGATAAAAAGATAGCACATCACTGACGGTGTTCAGTTTTGTTTTCTTTTTTTTTAATAAAGATGAGTTAGAATGAGCAGTCTTTCGCTGTTCCTGAAACTATCCTTAGAGTAATTTGTCTTCTGAGGCTTGTGACTAATGGCTTAAACATGACAACATTCACAAGCGTTTATTTCCATTTTGCAGATTTATAAGGGAACTAAATCTGTTCTATGTAAACAAAACAAGATGAAATCCATGTTTATGATCTATGTATAAAAAATGTAAGGAAAAGGGAAAAAAGGAAAGAAAGCTAATAAAATTGTCTTAGGGCCATAACACTTTCACTGTGAAAATAGGCATAAAGTCTGAAACTTAAAAGCTTGCCTCAAGGCATAGTGCAGAATATCATGAGAAAAATTCAGAAGCTGGAAGCCTGAATCCTCAGTCTTTTTCTTATGTGGAGGCAGTCTAATATGGCAGTAGTGTCTTCTTTCCTGACAAAGTAAGGTACACAGGGTAACTGAGAATGGTGTCTGTTTTCATGCATCTTGAGGTTTCCCAAGATGGCAATGAAAGCTTAAATAAAGAAGGAAGTTCAGAGTAACAGCACTAGCAGAACATCAGCAGAATATGAACTGAGGAAAATCAGTCACCACTCATCACTATTTCATCTGCTTTTGTCATTAAGTCTAAAGAAAAACTTAAATTAAATAAAGAAGATAATTTGGAACAATAACCGGGACACAGGTATTCCTGAATAATTTTGGAATAAGGATGAATGTGTAATATTATACTGTATGAATGTCATTCCCACTTTAAAGATCACATAAATAATGATCTTTATGGCTTAGGCTTAGATTAATACAAACTAATTGCACAGTATAAAACATACTATATGAACAGTTCCCTTTCAATTTTCCACCACTCTTTGAAGCTTTTTCTTGGTGCCCTTTTCCTAAACTGTAACACAAATTAATAGAAGTACCTTTTACCTTGAGTTGAAATTAATTTTGGTTATTTCTTCATTAAACAAGAGAATAGCAAATATGCCTTATCTCTTCAAAATATAATCCAGCTAGCTCTTTCCTATAAAATTAGTGTCTCCCATTCCTACTACAAATACAAATTTTGCACTGTATCCTATTAATGCATTGACTCTAAATTTGAAATTAATATGTGCTTTGAAAAGTAAGAGAATTTTTTCTCTAAATATAGAAGCAAAAAGTGCTCTGTCCTTGAAATAGCAAGTGCTAGTGATTGGAGCATGTGAAATCAGATGGAAATACTGTAAGGTCTGTTTCATTTTGCCTCTGAACAGTCACTATATTGAAATCCAATCTATTAATTGATCATCGTGATTGCAAGTAAATATTTGATCAATCTAAACTGATTAATCTGCTGAAGTATGGAAAAAGCTCAAAGCAGAATATAGCTGGTTTCATTTCACAAAGCTAACATACTGAGTAGTCCTTTCTTAATACATCCTGGGGATTTAACAACATAGTTGATCCATTTTCTTTATATTGCATCAAAAACTTTATTCTAACAGTTCTTTAGCAGAAAAATAATAGCAGTGATTTAACCTTTATGTAAGTTGTGAAGCTCAATGAGAAGGTAATGTGTCTTCTTCACAGAAAAGACCTCTGCATGTTAACTCCAGTTGTGATTTTTCTCCTAAAGTGTAATAAAATTAATTTCACAATTCTTTTCTTCAGCCTGTTAATAATAGTACAGATACTTGGTATGTTTGTTCTTGTTTAGAAAGACTGAAAATTCATCTACAATCCTTATGAAAGAAAGGTATTTTTATAACAAATTGATTCAGAACGTGAGCTGTAACAGCATCAAAAAATGATGTTTTTTTTTTAAGGTAGTGGGAGGAAATAATGATTTTTGCTACTGCTCTTGGCCAAAGGCCTGGCAGTTAAAAGCATTTTGTGTTTGTTTGCCATAGAATTCATTATCAGAGCTTCACAATCTTAAATTAATCTCCATAAGCCTGCTGATAATTACTGTGGCAGTCTTGTGGGTGTAGAGAGAATGAGGCAGAGCACTTGATCCAGGGTAAGAATCTTATTGTCCCTAGAATCTGATTCTGTGAAAGTAAAACCATGCATAATTGCATTTTAATGACAGTGCAAACCAGCAGTTCACCTGAAGATACTGGGAGGAATGGTTGCTGCTGTCCATGCTCTAGGTCACATAGAGCAGCAGTGTGCTGCAGTTATTGCTGCACAGCCTCTACATCTGTTTGGTGCCTGTACTTACTAATGCTTAAAAATCCCTAAACCCAAAAAAACACCAAAAAACCCCACAAACAAACAAACAAAATCACAACACTTCAAAAAAAAAAAAAAAGGCAACAAAACCAAATACATGTTCCCTGTTGAACACTGCTTGGGGGGAAAAAGCCTCTATACATATTCCCTGATGAACACTGCTTGGAAAGGAGTTTGAAAGATTTCGATGGATACACCAGCATAACTGCAGCTGCAGTACTTATGTGTAGTTACTGACTTTGAGTGAATAAATATCAATTTGCATGCCCATTATGAGGTTTTGCAAGCATAATGTGTGCAAAAGCATTTATGTCAGGCACAGTGAGTGTGACTATAAATCTTGAAAGTAAATGTTAAGAACAAAGACGTGTTTGAAGTTCTGAGTATATGGGGAAGCAGGTTGCTTAATGAGCAGCACAGGGCTTGAATGTTTGCAACATTATTTTCTTTAGGTTTTTGTACTGGTGTTGTCACAATGTTTGAACTTTTCAAATGGTATCCTAAGTGAAAGAGCTGCCATTTTTAACAGAAGGTCTGTTTTCCCTTTCTTTCATCTCTCCCTTGAAAGGAAGAAGGGGAATTAGCTGTGCATTTCAACATTTTTTTTATCTGTTACTGAAGATGATCAAGCCACTTCCTCCATGATACAGAGTTTGTGGATACTGAATTAACCTTCTTTCCCAGGTGATCATTCCTGTCTTTGTGCTGTGCCCTCCATTCCCCAGGCAGAGCTGTTTGTGGAGTTGTAATATGATCTGGAGGAGAGAGCACTGTGACTACTATGACCATGTGCAAACAAGGGGATCTAATTACAACTCTTTCAATAAATAGATTTCTCATAACAAGTATGAATGTAGAGAAAAATAATCTTCTATTTACCTTAATGTTTAATTATGCTTTGCAGCCGTTGAACCTGTATTAAAAAAAAAAAAAGTATGAATATAGCAACATATAAATACTATACAGCTTGTGTTAAAAAAAAAATTAGTTCTGGCAGCTGAACTCTTTCTGTCATTTGGATCAAACTGAATTTGACAGGCCACCTGAGAGGAAATTACAGTGACCAATAAGTATTATAATGAAAGCATGGGTAGGGATTATTGTTATATTCTAATTAAAAATGAATGACAACATTTCTAGAATAAAAGAATAGAAAAATGGAAAACATGGCAAAAGTCTTTAGATTAAACATAGTAGAGACTTTTTTAACAGATTTTCTCAGAGTATATTAGGTCCTTTAATTAAATTAAATTAAATTCTGCAGTGTATATAACCACAATACTAACAAGTCGAGCAACAAAATTTATGTATCATAAATCATTCACACAACTAGATATGTTTAGAATGTGAAACTACAGCATACTCCTAAAAAGAATGAATTCACATCAGAATAGTTTTAGATGACTTAATATTCTACTAATCAGTAAGGACTTAATTCAGAATTTTTAACACTCCGAAAGAAATTAAAGTACTAAGCACTTAGAAAGTACTAAGCTAAGATCATATAAGTATGCAAGGATCTTACATGCACTGTGGTGTTTTTCCCAAGTGACCAATGTAGCATTCAGAATTCTGAACATTAAACCTCCCACAAATACAAGAACCGATATAAAAATAAAATGGCCAAAACTAAATTTTCTCATAAGCAGCAATTTTGGATAAGAATTTTCAGGCTAAAGCAGATAAAGATGTGCAATAAGATGCCAGAGCATCATGGCAGGTCCTGGAATTGTGTTACAGAGCAACAGTTGAAATTTATGAGATATCTTGTATAGTCACTGGGCTACGCTTTCTTGTCTAGTGGGATACTATGGAGAAAGCAGATAGCTGACATATAAACTGATATGTAAGCTGATAAGTATTTCAGCTTACATTCTTTCTACATAACACACTTGGTTGAAGAATTCTCCATTGATTTATTATTTCTTTTTTTATATATTTTCAGTCATCATAGAAAATGGCAGATTGCATTCAGTAAACTGTCACTCTTAAGTGGTCAAAGAAGCTAGCATTACCTGTTAAATACCACTGACTACACTACAAGCATTAATTTTTTTTCAGGGCCTAGATATCAGCTTTAAATTGATATGAAATATTTTAAATTTTTCACCTTAACATTTTCCATCCCTCAGCTCTTTTTTTTTTCTTTTTAATTCTCATTTTGTATCTGATAAACTGTGTAAAATACTACAGAAAGCTATAAGAAACCACAAGTGAGTATATGACACTTGACCTGAAGACCAGCAACTATTGTTAAAAAGTCACATCTGTGATGTGGCTGCTCCACTGTGTTTTCCACAGTTCACTTGGCCTCATAACATGTTCAAAGTGAGCAAACCCTTCTTAAAGTGTCACTCTTACTCCCTTGAAATCTCGGGCAGCAAAGCTCATACCAGTTAGTATCTCCCTTCATATTTGAGAAATTGATAACAGGGGATATTTTCAGACATAAGGAGCTTCTGGGAATAAGTTTCATATTATACCAACATCAGGCCTCAGCTGGTCAGGCAGCTCAGAGTATGCCATTCCAGGGAGTAGATGTGTTCTCTTGATTATGGGAAACAGAATGAGGGCATGTGGCTGGTTCTCTCTCCCACACCTTTCAAAGTTTTTTAAGGTGCTGTAGAAGTGACCTTCTGTCTCCCTTGATATGATTAACCACCTTTCCAAAGTTCTGTGAGTCTTATGAACTCCCTGTTTTCAGGATATGAAAGATATTTATTTTTTTTTCCTATTGGAGTTGATTTTAATACTTTCTAGCAAAGCAATATTCATACTGTTGGTTTCTGTGGCCAAGTTACTTCAAGTAAATGAAAAATAGGCCAGTCTCAGAGGTATTTGAGACGGAGCTGGGGAACTCCATATCTTTCAGGGGAAAAAAAAACAGATTTGAAGATTTCGTGGTGGCAAAAGCTTACAAAACTTATCCAGCCTCTGGGGAATAAGCCAGAGAAAACCTGCTCTGCAGCACTGATTACATTACAAAAGCACTGTAGTTCCTCTCTGGATTCAGTAAATTGCCTGATATCTGAGAAGACAAAGTGTGTGGCCAGTCTCCATTGCTGAACTAAGAAAACTATTCAAGCTTCCTTCCATTCATTTTTTACTTCTAAGTATCTGATCAATGGAAGCAGGACTGTGACATGAGAAAATCCATTTCTAATATCCAGAGCTGCATGTGAGTGATTGCAGAATTCATAACAGCTGTCTGTCACGCTGCCGGCGCATTCCCAGTCATTATCAAGGCAATAGTTTTCAAAGCATCCTGTGACTATCACAGGAAGAATAGAATGATCTCATTTAAAAGACAGTGCTGCTTTTAAATGAAGCTGACACCCTTAGCACTTGGAATTATTAAAGATATCCTGTTATTTAAAGCTGGAGTAAGGACACTGGTTATAGATCTGGAGTTTGGATAGATCCTACAGAGACTACTAAAAGTCTGAATTGTTCTGTAGCATTTCAGGACTCAGTTAAACAGTGCATATTCATGCAATTTTTTTCACAAAGAAGTCACATATATTTGGAAAACTATCATAATAAAGCACCTCAAGGAGTTTCAAGGGACCGTACATGCTTTAAAATAATGCAGGTAGGTACAGCTCAAAACAAAAATCTAAAACAAAAAGCCTCCACCAAAACCACTTTTAGACATATTTGAGCTTATGAATCTAACTAAAATCATGTTTCTTGTTTTGGATACATTATGTTAACACATCTTGTTAAATTGTTTTTAACATTTCTGTTTATGTTTTGAACTTGAGTATATATTGCAAAATCCCTGTGTCTAAATGGTTATTTGTAAATTTCCTCTTAATATCTCTCTCATTTTAAACATCAATATTTGTATTTCTAAGAGTCTGCACTGCTATTAAGAAAACTACACTGCTTAGGGTAATGATAGGTTCCTGTTTTCCAAATTGCTTTTCCCATGACAAAAGCATTACTGTAGAATTTGTATTGCTGTTTTCTGTATCGCAACAAATTGTACTTGTGTCAGGAATATGCATAAGTGCCTTTTTTCTCATTGTATACAAAATGAGTAGTTTTCTCATTTTCTATTTATCATCCCTAAAAGCAAAACCACTTTCATGTTAGTGCCTTGATGCAGCAAGATTATCAGTAGTGAACCTTACATATTAAGGTTTTCCAAGTATCCACCTGATTCAGGGCCTTTAGATCTGCAAAACCTTCTCCAGAGAGAGAGGAAAGTTATCCTGTAGTTTCTGGTCTTGCTGCTAAAGTTTAATGTTTTTGTTCAGTCTCTATCCAGAAAAAAGGAAATGAAAAATTAAGTATTAAAATCACAGTGTAAATCACCAAAAGATCCACATCTGACTTGTATTTGTGCCTTTCAAAAATTTCACCCCCAATCTTGAAAAGCAGAAAGCTCCTCCTGAGTTATTACATTCATTGAATTCCACAGGAACTTGACCTAAACTCTGATTTGACATCAGTTACACAATTAATAATTCATAACTTCAATATAGAATTAAATGCAACCTCAAAACTTGAAAAAGGTAAGAGTCTTTGAATCATTAAGATCATACTTCTCTAAGCTCTCTAAGAAATTAAGTAAATAAACTTCCAAAGCATAGGCCACAGAAGTGACTTAAGACATAGATGGCAATTGTTGGCTGATCTGAAATTTGAAAGGTAACATAACCCATTTCTGCAAAATTCAAGTTTTTGACAGCTGCCGAGAGCCTCCCAGTGCTAAAGATTGGGAGATCTCAGTGGCAGTCACTTTGCACAGATTGGTAATACTTGGGGTGGCTCTTGGTGAATGTTTAACAGATTTTCTCTCTCCGGTTCCTCACAGACTCCAAGGAAGTAAAACTTGATGGGCTCTGGGACCTGTTTACTGAGAGGTTCAGCATAAGAAGATGTAAGAATTCCCTGTTCTTTGTAGGATCCAAAAAGCAATACAAAGTAGGACAGTATTAGGGTGCAGAAAATAGGATTGTGGTTGTACACACTGATGAACCACGCCATGAGGATGAGCCAGAAGGGGAGGATGAGGAGAATGGATTAAGGAAGGAAAGGGAGAGAAGATAGGGCATAACAAGAAGTGGCTGGGGGATGCAACCAGAGGATGGTAATCAATGGCTTAATGACCAGATGAACAGTGACAAGTGGTACTGCAAGGGTCCATGTTGAGACGAGTACTGATTAATATCTTCATCAGTGGCACGGACAGTAGGATTGAATGCACCTTCAGCAAATTTGCAGATGTCATGAAGCTGAGTAGTGCTGTTGACACACCTGAAGGATGGGATGCCATTCAAAGGGACCTGGAAAAGCTCAAGAATTAGGCACACATGAACCTCATGAAGTGAAGCAAGGTCAAGTGCAAAGTGCTGTACCCAGGTTGGGGCAAGCCCCATTATCAATATAGGCTGGGGGATGAAAGGATTGAGAGCAGCTCTGCCAAGGAGGACTTGGGGATGCTGGTGGATGAAAGGATTGAGAGCAGCTCTGCCAAGGAGGACTTGGGTATGCTGGTGGATGAGAGGCTGGACATGAGCCAGCAGTGTGCACTTGCAGCCCAAAAAGCCAGACCTAATGTGGGTTGCATGAAAAACAGCATGGCCAGCACAATGAGGGAGGTGATTCTGCCCCTCTGCTCTGGTGAGACCCTGCCTGGAGTACTGCATCCAGCTCTGGAGTATTCAGCACAGAAAAAACACTGACCTGTTTGAGCAAATCCAGACAAGAGCCCTGAAAATGATCAGAGGACTGGAGACTTCTATGAAGACAGGCTGAGAGAGTTGGGGTTGTTCAGCCTGGAGAAGAGAAAGCTCTGGGGATATTCATAGCAGCCTTCCAGAACTTAAAGAACTTAAAATAAGAAAGATGGGGAGAGACTTTTTAGCAGGGCCTGTTCTGATAGGGCAAGGGGTAATGGTTTTAAATTAAAAGAGGGTAGATTCAGACTGCATAAGATTAAGAAATTTTTACAATGAGGGTGGTGAAACATTCCCAGAGAGGTGGTGGGTGCCCCTGGAAATGGTCAAAGTCAGGTTGGATGGGACTTTGAGCAACCTGATCTAATTGAAGATGTCCCTGCTCATTGCAGGGGGGTTGGACTAGATGATGTTTAAAAGTCCCTTTCAACTCAAACCACTCGTTGACTGATCTCTGAGGGCCTGCAGGAGGGGGAAATCCACCGAACATCTCTCTTCCTTGTCTCTTTCTTGCTTATGCTGGACATCAGCTCCAAACATGCCTTCATAATCGGGTGATGTTTTCAGTGTTACTGAAATTCACATCTGAAGTCAAAAACAAATTTTACATCTGAACTCCACTGTCATCAGACTGAGTGAAAAGTTGGGACAGTGCATTAACATTTTAAAAAATGAAGGTGAGGGAAATCAGTATATGCAGACAAGTGGGTTATATCTCTGGCCACGGTTTCTTTGAAGTTTTGCTGTGATAAATTTGTTTTCTAGCTTCTTTGCACACCCTACACTTTTTTGTTTTTGTTTTTTTTTTTCTCTGAGAATTAAGGATTAAATGGGAACTCAGGGGACTAAGCATTGTCAGAAAGCTGGGAGGGAAACCTATGACTGCTGGCCTGAATTTGAAGAAATTGCATTTTTTCCTTTAAGGAAAATTCTTACTATAAATAATGAGCACTAGAGTAATAATACTTCTTAAATACTGTGTTTTGTGAATGAAGAAAAGAGAAAGACAATCAAACTAAAGTCTAGCAGAGTTGGCAGCTGAATGAAAAAATACAAGCAGAATTTTTTCTCATTATGATGTAAAGATCTATCTAATTTCATGTAAAAACTATGATGTAATTGTGACTTGGGGTTAAGTTCTCTAAGCCTTACCTTAAAAGGACTGGCCAAGCAGTCAGGTTTGTCACATGAGACAATGGTCTTGGCACCTAAGATATTTCTGCTATCTAAAATGATTATCTGGCTTTTTTAGTGCCATTATGTATAGACAGATATTTTCCATTATTTGTGAGATTTTTAAACTTTACAGGCCTTTTTGTATGTGATGCCTTGTCACAATTTAAAAAGAATTGGTTTTGACAGAAAAATAAATTTCCCCCAAAGAGTATTTTTTGACTAAGGATTTTTTTTTCTTTCTATAAGAAAAGATTTCTTCTGAAGCAAAAATCCAAGCCTGAAAATGGATTTTTTTTTCATTTTCACATCCACAGATCCATGAACACCCATGGCAGAAAAACTTTGCAGCTTAATAATGCCAACATGGGATGCTATTTTGTTTCTTCTCCATAGGCCAACTTTCCCAATATCTGTAAAACACATCTCCTTGCCTTGCACCATGAAATAACTGTCAGTGCAAGTTGAAATGTCTGTTTACATGCACATACATAAAAATCTACAGTCTATTATTGCCTTGTAAATATCACTAAAGAGAAAAAGAAAAAAGGATGTCCACCAAGCCCTATTTAAAAAACCAAATCTAATGTGTTTTTTAGCTTCTCCATGTGGAGAAAGCGAGAGGAAATGGAAGAAAAAAATTTGTATTTATACAAATTATGTACTGAATATGAAACCTCTAGAAATTTAAAGAAATGGTTGGTTTTATTTTCCTGGTGAATGATATGATTTTGCTTCAGGAATTACTTGCATCTCGTTGGTAAACCTGAGAGCAGATGAGTTAGACTTAGTCTACTGTCAGTTCAATGACTTTAGTAATACTTTAAAGTCTGTAATGTGACTGCACTGAACTGCACAGACTTTAATAGCAGCTTTCAAAAGCAGTGATAGGTTTGGTCTCAAACCTGACTTGTCACTTAGGAGTGGAGTTCTTGTAAACAAGTTTAGCAAATGTCTGTGAAATCGCTTCATTCATATAATTCACTCTGCAGAGGCACTTGTTTCTCCTCAGGAAGGCTGAAAACAGGTTATTTGTTTCTGTGGTGCCAAGTAGGCATGTAGTAATTGCCCAAGAAAGATCTCAACATTTGACACAGCATTTGAAATGCAAATCGTATTATATTGATGACAATACAGTAATAGGAGGTTTAAGATATAAATTATGTTTCTAAAATTAATTATATACTTTTTCTCTTCCACACATATCAGTAAATACCCTTGGCATTTCATGGTATTGGTTGTCATTGACTTACTTCTCAGTTCATCAGCCATGTCTTAATCAGCCAAGATTAGAGACCAATTAAAACTTAGTCTTCTGTTTAGTTTTGTATTTATACCAAAAGTACTTTTAACTGTGGCAAAGTCAGTGGTCTGAAAAAAAGAGAAGACAAATAAAATAAAATAAATAAGATCAACCTAATATTGTAGTGGCTTTAAGATCTTAATGGGCCACATATTTATCTTCCTTTGTATGACAAGTCCCACCCAAGAAATAAGTATTAAAGTAATAGCTTGGCTCTTCTGCAGGGCACTGATAGACTGTGAGACCTTTTTTTTTTTTTTTTAATTGAATTGCATAAAAATATCTTAGGTCTTTGTAACTTGTATTGAGATATTTGTCTTCCTGCCATCTTCCAGGTCTATGAAGGACAGTTTGTGAAATTTTCCCCATCTATTTTCTATCTGCCTTATTGGTCTTCAGCTCCTACATGCACTGGCCTGCTCATCAGCACTGGGGCAGAAGTTTACACAGCAGGACACAGTTACTGTAAGGTGTGGAATGGAAGGAATTGTTCCAACAACTGCCTTGATTGTACACTACTCTGGGAATAATGTGCCCTTGCAAGCAGTGGGCTGCTAATGAAGATCTCCAAAAATGGTGCTTCTGCTTCCTCTACTGCAGAAGATAGATATTTCCTCTTCAGGAGCACTGCTGTCTCACTTGAGAGCCCTCATCAACATGATAGTGCTGCTGCAGCTGTCCTTTAAGGTATCAAAATGTGCCTTTGTTAAAGAAGTAAGAGAATAGTCAAATGCAGGATCAATGTGTTGGCTGTACAATTGCAGCATTCCAGGCTGATCATCTCCAAATGCAAATCATAATTTTACTGTTTCATTAGAGAAGAGAAAGGATAGCCAGATAATGTTATTAACATGCCTCTGCTCCAGGTTGTACATATCTCAGCCACCCAATTATAGCTGTTGTGCTTAGAGTAATAGTAGCATAATTGTCTGGAGGTAAGCTGGAAAGGCAGCAACTTAGTATAATGAAAGGTGAGATGAAATTCCTATTTTGAAAATATTTTCCCATCTGACAGACTACTTCCAGGAGATCTGAAGCAAAATGTATTTTGCCAATTGTGTGCTGGATATATAACTGGACAGTGTGTACTGGTTGATCCTATCTCATCCCACGGGATTGACATTATTTACAATTCCTTTTGAAACTCTCCTTCCTCATTTCACAAAAGCTGTGCATTTAATAGTGGGTAAAGATGAATTCAACAACAGATTATGGCCTGGAAATTCTAAGGTGGAGGGGTTGGGGTTTTTTGGGCTTGAGGGGGAGAAATGATATAACAAAATCTGCTTCATTAAAATGCCTGCAATTTTTTTGAGGATTTCACAGACTGTTTTGGCAGCTTGACAAATGTATAACACAGATTGTTGAAGAAGACTCACATACACAAAGATGTACTAGCAGAGTTCATACCTGACATAACAGCACTACTGGGCTTTGCAGAAGCAAGCTATGAGACCTGCAGCACCACGACAGCTGCAGTAAGGGAAAATAATGCCGTGGGGACATTGGAAGCATTCTCAGCACAGCTTGAGCAGAAAGGTGGGCCCCAAGCAGGCCCCTAGCATTGCTAGGGCTGAGGTACCCAGGTACCCACTACAGCCATCTAATGCTTTTTTCTGAAATAGAGACATTAGAGGGTAATAGAACATTTGGGGCAGGACAGGATGTGGCCATGGCACTCTGTGACCTCTCCTGCCACTTAGTGCCAGCGGCCTTAAAAAAATCGAGTATGTGTGGAGAGGATTCAACAGAAAAGCTTTAAGACAGAGGAGACTTCAATCTCTGTTTCCTTCAGTACTGATTCTGAATTAGCATTTTTCTCTTGCCAACACCTAGTTAAAACGGAAAACTATTACTTGTGAGAACTTTCTTTAAGAAGAAAATGATAGTTGATTGGATAAATCAATCTCCCTCACTCTTTGAATTTGGCTTGTATCCTGTATCTTCCAAAACTTACAGGACTCAGATGCCTCTGCAATAGTCTCTTGTTTATCCTATTCCCATTTGCACTGCATTTGAATCTGTTTAATCTGCGTTCCACATAAGTACTTTATGACAGTGCTCTGGGAAAGAGGGGATCCTTTGAAGTACAGAACAACAAAAAGAAACTTGCCTGAAAATTTCAGGGATGAGGCTATAGTATTACCTCAACCTCTGCTGGAAGACAGAAAAGTGAACTTTTCACGGAGCTTTTTCACTGTGTGCTGCAGGTAGGGTCAGGGTAATATAAATGTGGACAGCAAATTTGTATCTGCAACATTTGGAGTAGCCAGCCCTGCGTTTTTAGCATGTTTATAGATATATTTTTCACTCTTCTACACTCTTGTGAGACATAATGAAACAAATCATGCTCAGACACAAAATTATACATAAAGTACTACTGCTTTGGTAATTGGGTTGATTTTGGTTGGGTTTTTTTTGTGGGGCAGTGGGGGTTTTTTTGGGTGGCCTTTTAATTTCTTTGGGTTTTTTGGTGGGAAGAGCTTTTTTTTTGGTCCTGTAGTGTTACTCCTAACTAAAAAGGAAAAAAAAAAATCTACAAGAAAAACAAACACTTGAAAATAGGGCAGGTTGGTGGGGTTTTTTGTTGTTCTCAGAGTATACTCTCACACCTTATTTTTTTTTTTTAATCTGTGTCCTGAGGCCTAAAAGAAGGAAAAGGGTTTTGACTGCTCTTTTGGGACTGAACTTCTCTCTTCTCCTCCTGTCAGTTGTTGCAAGTTTTGGATTACTCCTTAAAACAAGGGATAAAATCTCATTACAGAAAGTCTAAAAGAGATACGGTGATCTGGATATGATGGTTCCAGCAGTTTTCACTTTTACTGCAATATCTTCTTGTTATTTTTAACTCAGTGAAGGCTAGTGCTGTGTGCCAGAATTTGTAACGTGTGTTGCAACTGATATGAGACTGGTGCTGAGGTTTTTCTACTCTTAAGAAGGTAAAGGCCCTCATATTTTCCCTGTGAAAAGCACAACTCCTTTAGCTCTCGGAAACTCTGCTTTTTCGCCTTACCACGAGGGCAGCATGAGAACAGTGGCAGAGAAGTCACTGCATCTGTGTTTCACACCCTAGCCAGCAGGGAACACTACAGTGTTCAGAAGCCTGAGCATCTCCTCATCTCCCCAGTCCTGCTCTCTGAAGCGGCCTTTTGTCACTGCTTCTGTTACAACCCATGGGGCTATACCTTGTAAAGGGCTGAATACTTTTAATTGCCTCTGAATTTGCTCAACAGCTCTTGGGAGATATCCCTGGCTTGCTAATTCCTTTTCATCATCACCTGTTCCTTTTCCATGAACCATAAAGATGACAGATGATACCAGGTTTTACTCATTGAATCCAGTCACCACACATACTGCCAATACAAAGGTGAAAACTCTGTATCCTCCAATCAGTGGTCTTGAGCCTTTGAGTCCCTCCTGAGCTTTTCTGTGCTTAGACTGTTATAGAAAGAATATAATAATTAAAATAGTGTGAATAAGCTATGATGAATAATTTCTCATACAATTTCCTCTATTTTGTCTCTTAGGAATATCTCAAAGTAAATTCACTTCTATTTGGTTTTTTTAGTGGTTCATTGTCCAAGGAAGCATTTCTTTTTCATGATTAATAGTTAATGCTAACTTTCATTTGGTTCTGTTTTGATTGTTGCTTAGTCTTGATTGGCCAAACAAGTCACACTGGGGTTTACTTTTATTCTAGAATAAAGAAAAAAAAATGCTATCAATGTTCAAAAATGCTGTTGCAAAATCTGTGAGTAAAGGAATTAATATTTTTGACTTGTTCTAAGTGAGTGACTAAGAAATTTTTTTAATGTAAAAATTCCAAAACAACAAAACCACTAAAGACACACAATGTAGCTGGTGTCATGGGTGGGTTTACCAAAATACAGATCTCAGTATCTAGACTATGGTCTCAGCTATCTCAACTATGTTAAAATGTGTCACGTGCAAAAACACACACGTGAAAAAATTTAATTCATCCTTAATGCAATAAGACACTTGGATAAAAAAGAAGTTGCATAAAGTAGCATAGTTCACTTGAAATTAAAGGATTTTCTGAGATGGTTATTTTGCTTATAGCACTCTTTCTAGTTGTTGGCATGACTTTTTTCTTCTGTCATATTTTCTGCTTTGGATTATACAGTGTTCACATATAAAGAGGACCCAGTATCTTCACAGTTGCAGAATCCAATAATTTGTCTTACAGGCAAAACTAGTGCATGATATCTATTAATTGTCTATAAAGGAATACTCCCAAAATGAGCTTGAAAATGTCTTCCAAATACTTTTAAAAAACAATCATCTTCCCTCCCCTCATCATAGCCAGACTTTAATATGTTCTTATGATAATTTAATACCTTTTGTCAGAGAAAAGTACTTCGAAATACAATGGCAACATCTGAAGGTGTGCTTTTTGATTCATTTTTTGTTTCTGTTCTTGTTATTTAAGTCTAACTTTTATGTGAGTTCTCAGCAGTATCCTAAGAAACATCTTTAGAGGGAGTGAAACGACTGAAATGGTTTGGGGTTGAGAGAAGAGATGCCATAAAGAAACTGCTGAAGTGGTAAACATTGCTATTTGTAGCATGTTTTAATTTCTGTGGAGATACGTGTATGTCTCTTCCTCCTTCCCATTGCCTTAAAACTTAGATAACCTCTGTTTTTATATTGTTTTGAGTAATATGTAATAAGATAGAAGGAAATTATGAAAACACAGAAGAATTAAAAGTTCAGACTGGAGCAGATGTTTCAAATATGGCAAATGTTAGTTTAGGATCATTATATCTTCCTTTTGTGCTTTTTGAGATGGTAAGAACTGAAATGTCAAAACCTCATGTTTTTTCAGATCTTTATGGAGGATTTTTATTACTACAATTAAATTGATGAATTTGATACTGTCTTCCTTGTCTATCTTATATTTGCACGTGTATAAAAATGTTTAAAATCATACTATAGCAAATGTTTTATGACATACATATTTTCTACTTTTTAAAAGGCATATTGCTTGTGACTATTTGCTATTCTTCATACATAAGTTCATTCCCAAAATATGAATAACTGAACAAGATTTTTATGGGAGCCCTATGCCATTATGTGGATGAGTCATTCATTGTAACTGACACTGCTAGATCTAAAAGCGGTAGTTAAAGGTATTTGCCTAGAGGACCTTGAAACATGAAGGCCATATCTAAACTGGTCTTGGAGGTGGCTCCATAGGGCAACCTGGGCAGTTTCTTATGCACAGGATCAGTGAAATGGCCTGTCCCATGCTAATGTAGAGGTAAAGTAATTTTATGGTTTATAAGTTCTCAGTCTTTATGTGTTGTGAAGCTTATACCTTGTATGAGTATAAAACTTTTTGTAGTATTTATGGCAGTCAGCAGATAGATTTTACAGTGAGTTTTTTTTACTGTAATGTGCAGCAATCTGTATGGTTTTGTTGGACGATAACAGTTTAGGTTTTTTTAGAAAAAAAGATCAGCCACACTAAGAAAAAGATGTGCCTAATCTTTCATCACTGATCTTTTATTAAGTACAGATTCAAACTTTCAGTCAAGGTAGGAAAGAAAGCAGAATGCTTTTGTCTTCTGGATTATGCATGCCCAGTATTTGGACATCTAGTCCCGTATAGGGACTTGAATCCATTCTAAAGTGAGTTTGGAAGCTCTCCTCTGTAAGACATACTTGAGCTTCACAGCATCATCAGTCATCCCTAAGCTATTTGAATTCAGCTAAATCAAGAAAGAAAGTAGGTTATATTTAGCTTCTTCTAGAGCTAAGGAGATTTATTAAGACAAAAAAATTCCTGGTCCCTCTCATCATGTATGGAAGACACAAGTCAGTGATGAATGGACAGAAGTGTGTCTGGCTGTCTGTTCTACCAATGTAATAGCACAGTAATGTTGAATCTACAGGGTTCTGAGCTAGAGAGTTTGACATAGTGGTTCATAGCCAGTGACTTTGCTGGTAGTTTAATCCCTTGCATTGCAAAATCCATAACAACAAGAGAACTTTGATGCTCTGCAGATGTCAGGGATGCATATTTGTGTGAGGCAAACACCCTACTGTCATCCTCATACATAGACCAGTTTGTTTCTGGGAAGGACATGCATGCGGAATTGCCTGCAGGATTTCACTGTCCTCCAAAGGGAGGCTGCTAAATGAGTCCTTTGCAGAAGCAGGCAATGGATGTAGTGATTTAAGCAATATTTACTAGATCACTAAATGGGATTCAGCCAACCATTTTGTCTCCAATCATATCACAGAGTAGACAAAGATATTCTCAGAAGCAGATGTTTGAAGGTAACAAGGGTTGTAAACTGGGTATGGCATATGGTATGGTATGGTATGGGTATGGCATGGGTATGCTAATAAGGTTGTGTCTTCTGCTCCTGTACAGCACCAGTGCCATCCCAGAATGATCCAGTCTATTCTGAACTCTGCTGATGTGCGCTAACCAGATGGAAGGAAAATACAGAAATATCCTTGCTCAGATCAGTCATAGCTCACTATCTTTTCACCAATAGTGGCCACAAACAGAGGCAAATAGAAAAACAAAAAGGAAAATACATCAACATTTCCCCTGTACACACTCCCAATTTCCCAATTTCTTTTCAGATTTGCAGTTGATTGGCTTCTTTAATTTTCAAAGGCCTTCTCATTGAAATACTTGTCTGATTTCCCTTTGAAATTGTATGAACTTGCAACACTGTTAATATTATTTGTTAAGGAGTTCAAAAGTTCATTATCGGAGTGAACAACCCTGGCTGATTTTGACCCTGGCTCCAAAGAGCTGCATTTACTGGCACATTATGCTCATTCTGGAATAATTGATGAACGACTGAGCTGCATCTGCATATATTTATGGTTTTGTAGACCTCCCAGCTTAGTCCCTTCTCGGTTCAGTGAATCCTAACCCATGCCATACTGTCTGTCTCACAGAGCCTTTTCACATAATAACTTTCATTGTCTTTCTCTGAACGTTTTCCAGTTGTGTTTTAGCATGAGTTGTGTTTTGGTGGGTTTTATTTTGGTTTGTAAAGGTTGGGTTGTTTTTTGGGGGGGAATGGGAGGGGAGGGAAAAAAGGGTTGGTTTATGGAGTTTTTGTTTGTTTTTTTTTTTCCTTAAATGACAGTACCAGAGTTCAGTTAGTATTGACATGTGAACAAACAAACCTCTTTTATATACTGCATAATTCTCTGAAGCATAATTCACAGTAATGTCTGGTGTTAGAGTAACTTCTTGCCCGATACTGAAGACTGGACTTCAGTTTACATAGAGCAGGCTGTGATCAGATGGATTACACCTGGTGTAGTCCCTGACTTTCTCCGCCTCTCTGGAAAAATGAAGCACAACATATTTCAAACATGCCTCGTGTGCCTTTTAATCAGAAAGGGCTTCTGCACACTGAAAGGTTGCAATGGGTTCTTGTCTAACACTGAGTCAACTGTCCCTGGAACCCATGATACAAATAAAACCAATTCACTGTAGTAAAACTATGTCAGTGTGAGTGTCACCCCTTGAGACAATGGTCCTTCCCATATGCCAGAAGAAAACTCATAATTTAGCTGCAGTGTTTCAGCGAGGCTAGTTGGTGCTATGACAGCACTGTGCTGGAATAGCTCCCTTGTTGCCTGCCAGCATGAACCACAGGCAGGGCAGTTTCACTTCCATATTGAATTTACCATTTAAAGAAGTGCTATACCAGTGTCTCACTTAATTTTTATGCCAGTGTGATATGCATCACCTTAACTATGTATTATCTGAACTGCTGATTATATGTATTCATGTTGGACAGGACTATGCTATATGACCACTATCTCATTGATGCATTGTATTACTGTGCTCCTTCTCTGAAGTTCAGCTTTTAGTAACTGCAGACTTTCATCAGTTTGAAGTATGCTTAAATTCCCTGCTTTTAACAGAACAAGTTGTTTATTTTTATAGCTTTTTTATTGTAGAATTTTTTTTCCTTGATGTTATTCTTGGTATGACTCTTATTTTGGTGTAGGAAGGCAGACTTCTCCTTCAACATACACAGCATCCAACTGGCAAAAGTGAGGACCAGACTAGAGCTACTTCATCTTGAAGCTTCCACTATGCAGTCAACTTACCTGTGTGCCTGCATGATACAGGCTTGGTGTAAAGGGGAATTAAGAACTCCAGATATGCTGCACAGCTCCTTCATCCTTGCAATTATTGTGTTATTTCAGAAGTTGATATCTTCATATATGAAATAGCATTTGTACCCAGAAAGATGAAGGGAGTTTGGGGATACTGACAGATTTATAAATACAGACTCACTCATAAGAATATAAGAGAGGTCTTGGCAACATTTACATCTATACTAATATACTGAGTGCTCCACCACATTTATTTCTTTAAAACCTTCATGGATATTTTATTTTCAGAAATAACCAACTTTCAAGAAGCAGGCTGGAACAAACAGTTTGAGACATGAGAGATGTCTGAATACAGAAAAAAAAAAAAAGAGACAATATACTTCAATTTTTCTCTGCAAATATCAGTTATAGAAAAATGTAGTTGAGTCTTTCCAGCTTTCTGATGTTGAAGAAAAACAGTAAAGGAAAAATGAATTTTTAACTTTGCTTGGCACAGGCCAGCAACTAGTTTGCCTTCAATATTCTTGAAAGTAACCTGAAGACTTTTAAAT
Organism: Sclerurus mexicanus; assembly: GCA_013396755.1. Taxonomy (NCBI): domain Eukaryota; kingdom Metazoa; phylum Chordata; class Aves; order Passeriformes; family Furnariidae; genus Sclerurus; species Sclerurus mexicanus. The sequence continues at coordinate 30,160 of VWZF01002179.1, forward strand.
TACATCTGATTTCCCCTTAAAGGCATAGAGCTAGGGATTTTTAAAGAATTATGGCAGCATGGCTCCTTTTTATCCTCCTAGCTGTCCGTCCTAAAAGGAATGCAATATAGACTCAAAGGCTTTATATGTGCTGGTATCCCCCGGTACGGGAGAAATAGTTGGGTACTTTGAAGAAGTTATTCCTTTTATTTTTTTTTAAATCACAGGAAAACCTCTGTATTTAGTGGAATAGTTTCTGAGGTAGACAAATAACAATAGATAATATGATATACACACCTACTCTGAAGTTTTTCTTATGACATTCTGTTCTTTAACAATTTCTTCTGTATTTACAGTAGGCTGATGAAAACAAGAGAGGTAGATAGAGACCAAAACTTTGCTAAACTCAAATTTTTAAACTTCTTCTTTCAGAAAATCTTCTAGATCTCTTTTTGTTGGTTTTGCTCTTTTTTTCTTTGACATTGTTGCAGAAATTATGTACACAAATGTTTCTGGAATGTATGAGTTTTATATTGCTCCAGCAATTATGCCATATTGCAGAGTAGTTATGCTAATGCTGTATTGCTTTTGCATACAAATAGTTGAAATGAGAGCACTGAAATGCAGCTACTTATAACTAGATCTCCACTACTAGTTTTTCACCACACTAGTGATCTTCATCTTTCCATGTAAATGACTGTGCTTCTCCTGTATTTGTCTACCTCTGTTTTACTTGTCTGTATACCTCTGATCATGGAGTGAATGCGCAACATCTGTGTTCATGGGTTTCTATCTAAGCATGGAGGTTTTGGGGTTTTTTTTGAGACTATAAGGATTTGCTTAAGAAGCAGAAGCAAGTAGTATGTGATATAAATGTAGGGGGTTTTGCCTTTTGGTTCAAATTCCATTCTATCTGAAAATCCTTCATTTATGTACAAGTTATAAAGCAAAGAGAATCACTAGATATATGCTTGATACAGAAAAGTAAACAAATATGCAGTACCTTGAAGAAATATTTTGAATACAGTAAAAAACATCCAAGAAGCCAACTTCCAAAAAGAATTAGTCTTAGCCTCCACAAAGTCCTAATGTGCAAAAGACTCGATATAAATATTCTGTTGTAAAATATTATATAAAACACTATTATCACAATATTGTGGATTGTATTAGCAACTGTATTATACTATTATATACATTATAGAATTATATATGGCACTGGTGCTACAATAACAAAAACTGCTTCCACAATTCCCATCTTTTCTTTGACATTCAGTCATTTACCACTACTGTTTTTAATTTATTACCACCAGTGAAGTAAAAGTACTCCAGTTTCATTTACAACACTGGACAAGGTTAAAAACATGCTTGGAGACAAATATAAAACAGCGAAAAAATACAGAACAGGCAAATACCTTGTATCGCTCTCTTGAGTTATCAGTTAGGCTTTACATAAGGTAATCCTGAGCTGTGGGAGCCAAACAACCACTTTAACATCATTCTACTCATATAATTGCTTTTCAAATGAGTGGCTGGAATCTAATTTAAAGAGACACACTGTATTTTGAGTTTGATTAGTTCAGGGTTCTTTAGGAAAAGGAAAGGAATCATCAGGACAACTGGCCTCCTGAGCTGGTAGACAGGGACGGGAAGCTGAATAGCTCCCCTGTAACCCAGGAGGAAGCAGTTAGTGCCCTGCTGAGCCACTTGGATCCTCACAAGTCTATGGGACCAGATGGGATCCATCCTAGGGTGATGAGGGAGCTGGTGATAGAGCTTGCTAAGACAGTCTCCATCACTTATCAACAGTCCTGGCTCACTGGGGAGGTCCCAGACAATTGGAAGTTGGCCAGTGTGATGCCCCCTCACAAGAAGGGCCAGAAAGAAGACCCAGGAAACTACGGGCCTGTCAGCCTAACCTCAATGTCCAGAAGAGGTATGGAACAGATCATCCTGAGTACCATCACATGGCATCTACAGTACAGAGAGGGGATCAGACTGAGCCAGCATGGGTTTAGGAGGGGAAAGTCCTGCCTGACCAACTTGATCTCCTTTTATGATCAGGTAACCCACTTGGTGGATGAGGGGAAGGCTGTGGATGTAGTCAACCTGGACTTCAGCAAAGCCTTTGACACTGTCTCCCATAGCATACTCCTGGTAAAGCTGGCAGCCCGCTGCTTGGACAGGCACACTCTCTGCTGGATTGAGATCTGGCTGGATGGCTGGGCCCAGAGGTCTGGTGAATGGGGCTGCATCCAGCTGGAGGCAGATCACCAGTGGTGCCCCCCAGGGGTCAGTGTTGGGCCCAGTCCTGTTTAATATCTTTATTGATGATCTGGATGAGGGGATCGAGTCCACCATCAGCAAATTTGCAGATGACACGCAATTGGGGGCGAGTGTTGATCTGCTGGAGGCTAGGAGGGCTCTGCAGAGGGACCCGGACAGCAACTGGGGGCGAGTGTTGATCTGCTGGAGGCTAGGAGGGCTCTGCAGAGGGACCCGGACAAGATGTATAGATGGGATGAAACCCGCAGGATGAGGTTTACCAAGACCAAGTGCCTAGTCCTGCACTTTGGTCACAACCCACCCCTGCAGTACTACAGGTTGGGGACAGAGTGGCTGGAGAGCAGCGAGGCAGAAAGGGACCTGGGGGTTTGGATTGAGAGGAAACTGAACACGAGCCAGCAGTGTGCCCAGGTGGCCAATGAGGACAATGGCATCCAGACCTGTATCAGGAATAGTGTGGCCAGCAGCACAAAGGAAGTAATTCTTCAGCACTGGCAAGGCAGCACCTCAAGTACTGTGCCCATTCTGGGCCCTTCAATTTAGGAAGGGTATTGAGGTGCTGGAGCATGTCCAAAGAAGCGCAAACAGGCTGGTGAAGGGACTGGAGCACAAGTCCAATGAGGAGCGGCTGAGGGAGATGAGGTTGTTTAGCCTGCAGAAGAGGAGGCTCAGGGGAGACCTCATTGCTCTGTACAACTACCTGAAAGGAGGTTGTAGAGAGGTGGGAGTTGGTCTCTTCTCCCAGGCAACCAGCAGTAGAACAAGAGGGCACAGTCTTAAGCTGTGCCAGGGGAGGTTTAGGTTACACATTAGAAAGAAGTTCTTTACAGAAAGAGTAATAGGGTACTGGAATGGGCTGCCCAGAGAGCTGGTGGAGTCACCGTCCCTGGAGGTATTAAGAAGAGACTGGATGTATCGCTTAGTGCCATGATCTAGTAGGCAGGGCGATGTTAGGTCAAAGGTTGAACTGGATGATCTCAGAGGTCTTTTCCAACCTAGCTGATTTTATGATTCTATGATTTAGGCTTGTCAAAGATAATTTTGGTTTTTGTTTTGCTTTTCCTTTTGGTTTTGGTTTGGGTGGGTTTTTTGGTTTTTTTTTTTTTGAGGTTTAGGGAGTGGACTTGCAAGATCTTGGAATTAAGAAGAAGAAAAGGGGCGTGGGGACTTGAATAGTCCCACATATACTAATATTGAACACCTAATAACCCACAGTGTGTCAATAAGAGGTAAAATAAAATCAGGACTTGAGGGGTTTTTTTTCTCTTGATCAGATTTTTGGTACCTTTTGCATTAACTTTTCTCATTTATCAAACATAGTTACCTAATAATATATCCAAATATATCCTGCATTGGAGTAGGACTTTATTTAAGCCAATTGGATTTGACAAGAGGCTGTTAGCTGTGACCTACTATTTATATAACTAATATTTTGCAATTTTTTATTAAGAAGTTGTCATATAATAGTCTAAAATGTAGGACTCCTTCTTCCAGGCAAATGACCTAGGTACCAAAAGCCATTGTCACTATTCTTTTGTTTGTTCCAAGTGATACTAAATTATCTTACAAAATAAACCTTCAGCAATGAGGTCATAGACCATCTCCCATGGCAACTCTTAGGTTCGTGGCTAAGGCGTTACTGTAGGCAGGTAAAACAGTGTTTCAAATATTCTCTGGCAAAGGAGAGAAATTAATTGCATTCAGGGTGACTTCACACGTACTGTTAGATGGAACTCTGCCAGCATCTCCTCCTCCTTTGGCTGTCCTTTGATAGGAAAGACTAATCCTTTAATGTTTTTTAAAAGGTGTTGAACTCTGGGTGATTATTCAGAGCTGTGACTCACAAGTGAAGGGCAACCAGCGTAAAGGATCTAATTGTTCATGAAAGTCACAACCTATTAAAAGCCCTGTCATGGATGCTTTGTGATACCTTGGTTAGTTCTCTCTCTACACATCAGCTTTTGAAAATTGCATGCCTGCTTCTCTGTGTTTTGTATAAGGAACTAGGAAAGAAGCTCTTACATTTTGTGTGAAATCATATAAATTGGGTATATAAGCTGAGATTGCTTGTGAAATTAACTTGCTCATATAAATTTTGTGATTTATAGATGTAGATAGTACTGATACCTTTAGCAAGAATACATTAAAAGCCATAGCTTGCCTTCACTTCAAGATCAGAAATCGATTGAATCCATGAAAATTTAGAAAATTCTACTTTTTCCCCTGGTTTTTATTGTCCTTTCTGCAACAGACAGTGAAAGCAGGGGGACATGTATCTTGTGAGAAATATTGAGATAGTTCTTGGATATGTGGGGATAAGATTAGGAAATCTAAGGCATGACTGGAGTTGAATTTGGCAAGGGATGCTAAGAATAATAAGGGCTTTAACAGATACACAGACCAAGCAAGACATGGCCCTGCTAGAGTGGTTCCAGAGGACGTCCATAAAAGTCATTAGAGGGTTGGAACCCCTCTCTTCTAAAGAATATGGGAGAGCTGGGCTTGTATAGTCTGGAGAAGAGAAGGCTCCAGGGAGACCTTTCAATACTTAAAGGGGTTTTATAAGAAAGGCAGACACTGTTTATCAACACCTCTTGTGTCAGGAGAGGGGCAAGAGTTTTTAACTGAAAAAAAGAGGTAGATTTAGATTGGAAGTAAGGAAGATGTTTTTTTACAGTGAGTATAGTGAAACACTGAAGGATGTTGTCCAAAGAAATTGTCAGATGTCCCATCATTGGAAGCATTCAAAGCTAGGTTGGACAGGGCTTTGAGTAACCTTATCTAGTGAATTATGTCCCCATGCATGGCAGGGGGTTTGGAGAAGCTGATCTTCAAAGGACCCTCCAGCCTAAACCATCCCATGATTTTGACTTTAGGATTCTAAACCACAATCAACAGAAGTTTTCTACGGTAATGTAATTCCTACAAACATCAGAAAGATGACTGTTTTCTCATTTACATCAGACTTATTCTCAGCATCAAGTACTATTCACGTATTCCCATTGCATTGCTGTAGTCTTATGTAATTTTGTTGACACATATAGAGTTATATGGACATCAAAGGGAGGAAAAAATTGTAAGAAATCTCTATTCCCACAGAATAGGCATAGTATTAGTCTAAGCCTTTCCCAGTCATGTGCTATCTTTATGATAATTTGATATTCGGGTTGTCAGCTATCATACTGCAATCTGTTCTGTCCTGTGCAAATGTGGGTGTGCTCACAGAAGGTTACAGCAACATCCACTGAAGAAGAGGGAAACCACAGTTTCTTTCCCAGCCTTGATCCTGAAATGCAGAGGGAGTAATTAAGAAGGCTGCTGCTTTTTAATACACAAAAAGAATTTCTTCCATGGAAGATTCCCAACTGTTTGCCTGCAAGAGTAGCGATTGAGCTAGGCATGCCACCTGTGTGTCATTCAGAAATTAAACCAATGAAAAATGGATTTTCATCTGCCTTCCCTGTACCTTTTGTGCTGTTGGATTATTAAAAGTTTACTCATGTAATCAGGAAACAAAATTTTAGATTTACACAATAGGGAAGCTATAACAGTGTTTCAAACAGTAGAAAATGTTGTCTATAAAATAAATGGAAATTGTAATAATTTTTGATGCATTGAAATTTGACTAGTTCACTGTGATCTCAGGTCTCTTGGTCTTGTTTGTATTTCTGTGTATGTACCATAAATAATGAATTCATATGTCACAATACATCCACAGTACTAATGGGAGTTCCTATATAATTTTCAGCATGTGAATTTTCATTTGTTTCTTTTATCTTTCATAATTTAAAACTAAAATATGTTATAATGGGGCAATGGCAGCAATAAATACTGTTCAAAATGCTATCTATAGATGTGATCAAAGTACAGACCAAGGAATTGGAAACTCCAAACTTTTATTCTTTACTTCTCTTTTTAGATAAACAACTTCTCTCTGTTTCTCCCTTGTTACCACCTGGGGAAGATGACTCTTATAAGCCTCACCAGGTTGTTGTCAGCATTAATTATAATGTTTGCAAAGTGCTTTGAAGATAAAAAGTGCTAGGTAAGTGCTAAGTAGTATTTTTATTCCTCTGGAGTCGGAGTAATGTCAGAGGGAATATCAGCTTCAAAGACTTTGCTGTCAGATCTAGAGTGCTCACAGGATGGATGAAGGTCATTAAATTTTATAAATATCTACTGAAATAATAACAGTCAATATAATCTTTTCTTTAATCCAAGTAATACTAAGATGTTTCTATTTTATATAGCTACTTAATGCAATAATAATTTTTAGTTCTATGATTATTACAAAAATGGGTGGATTTCCAAAATCTGCTAATTAGAGCCAATATAAAATAGTATATGAGACGTGCTGGAGAGAAGGCTAATGCTGTTTAAGTTTTCAGGACATTATTAAGGAAACATCCCAATCTGACCATTCATGAGACTCTCTGTCAGTCACAACTCACAAGGCTAGAGACTGGCACTGCTGGGACCAAAGCTCGTTCACAGTGGGTGGCTCTAGTGAGCCAAGAGGTGCCCCACTTGTCTTTCTACACACTCCACTCTCACAGTAAGACCAGGTTTCCTTACCAGTTTGAAACCAGGTTTCCCATAGCAGAGTCTCATATATCTAAATACATAAGGCAATTTATTCACAATGGAGTAATACATTAACAGCCCAAGCTGATGCCTCTGAGGAGCACAACCAACCAAGGAACCGCACAGTCTACCCTATTAAAACGCTGTACTACTATGATCTAATACACTCCCTTACAAATTTTAAGAATATGTCTTTCAATTTGACTTGATTCAGTTTTGGCTTTCATTTTAGTTTTATTAGCGGTTTTTGGTTTTGTTTGATTTGTTTTAAAATTCATTCAAGTTCATTAAAAATAAGTCTTCTCTTAATCACCTTGAAACTTATGTAAGTAGTAGTTGGGGCAAGGCTAACCTTGCTTGGAGATCCAGATGCACAGCCAACTTCAGCCTGTAATGAAGAACTGAGACCCGTTATTCAAAGGAAGAAAATTGTCAGAGTTCTACCTGTACCTGGTGTTCACTGTTGTGTGGTACAACTACATTTTGTGTTCCTCATTATGAGGGTCTTGCTGCATGGCTCTTAGGGCTGGGAATGACTGACTGCAAGTATCTTTGTATTCAGCTGTGTATTTTATCATCCCCATTCCTGATTATGGGGAAAAATATTAACTTTCAACTAGTAGAAATTCTTCCTAACTACTCCCCAGGATGTAAACTCTGTCTTAAACTTCAAGACAGTAGAAATGCAGTTTTAAGATGTGTATTGAATATAAAAAGGTACCTCAGTCATAAACTACCTTTGATCAATAATTTTCTGATACAGTTTGATGTACTGTTAATGGAGAACTGGCAAGAAAACGTCTCCTGTTACAATTAAATCTTTCTTGTTTATACTCAGAATGAAGTGCATTTGGGAGAGTGGTTTCAAAGTGATATCAAAGAATCCCTCAGTATAATCCTTAGTTTTAGTAGCTTTGCACACAAAAATTTATTTTTTTTTTTTATTTCCCATGGCTAAATTTAGCATCACATAATCAGCAGTTGTCCTGTCTTGTAAAAACTACCACCTTCTATATAGTGAAGCTAAATTACTAAGTCATTCTTTGGCAGACTTTTATAAAGCTACTATTTTTTATTGTAAGGGAGTCACTGGGCTTAGTTTCCCTCATCTCACATTTGTAACCTTCATTTCCTTGCGTGTGGAAGACTTCTGAGGAATTATCTTTCAAAAGTCATGTTCCAAGAAGTACCAGCTCCTCACCTGATCTCTTTTCATCTTGTCAGACAGGAAATCCTTGCTTTACCTTATGCCAGCAGCAACTAGTTTTGAGTCAGATCTTTCTACACCTTTCCTCTTACCTCCCTCTTTATTGCACTCTGTCTTCTTTGGTCAGAACTGGTCTTAAACTGCAGCAATTCACCTTTGAGGGTTACCAACTGATTGTCTTCAGTAATACCCTGGACAAGTAGTTATCTTTTCTGTACTTTGCATTTAGCATGCTGTGCTCAGAGTAGGCTGCTTGTGATATTTAATCTATATAAAGAGCTGTAAATGTATTTACACTTTACAACCTTATATATAATAACATTTGTTTTTTAAAGAAGCTTCTTCTAAAGATCGTTTTCACCTCCCCCTTCTCAATAACTTTATTTTGCATTTAAATAACTACTAAATTGACTACCCTGATTGGAGGGGATCTATGAATATCATCAAGTCCAACTCCTGACTACACACAGGGCAACCTGAAAGCTAAACCCTGCACCTAAAACTGTTGTCCAAATGCTTCTTTGACACTGAAAGGCCTGGGGCTATGACTGTTTCCCTGAGGAAGTTTTTCCAGTGTTCAAGCATCCTTTCAATGATGAACATTTTCTAACTGCCTCCTAACCTGCAGGAGTAAGAGGAGCTACATACTGTTTCTGAGTTAACCTCCTTATGCGTGTACGGTTAGGCTTATAAAGTGAGACTTTCTTTCATTTCCCTATCTCAAATGGAGTGTTTAAATTGATAGCCTGGGTTCATGCACATCACTGAATTCCCAGGCTTCCTGTAGCCCATAGACTGGGCTTTGAGATATAATGCAAATGTTTTGTGAACTCAGAACATGACAGTGCAAAGCAGATTGGGGGATTTTTGTTGATGTCTGGATGTTGTCACAGACAGATATGACCTTCTTTCTGTGCACCACATCTGTCAGGCTGAAGAATACCTGTGCCATTTTCTTCAATGACCATGAGGCAGTTACATTCGCAGTGTCACAGATGGGCATCATAATTGATTTAGTCATTGAAGACTGACAGAAGAAGAAAAAATACATTCAGAAATTGTGCCTTGGTTAAAAATCTCTCCTTGCTTATACCTTCAACTTGCCTTGCAAGTACCTTCAGCAACTCTCCTGAATTTCCAGCTAACAGAAGGTCTTATTCCCATCACAGATTCTGCTCTGTGCATTTTCCACAGGCAGTGGCAGTCACTAGTAAATCTTGTCTGTGCTCAAAGCAAATACCAGCTGTCCTTGCTTGCACTCTGAACCAGCTGGATGCAAGCCAGCTCTAAACTGGAAGCCGTGTAGCTGTGTTAGCATGGCACTGAGCCTGAGTGCCACACGAGCCTGAAAGCCCTGTCTCCCAGCAAGGCTTATTAGCTCAAACTCAGTGCCATGTTAATTGTACCTCAGCATCTTGTAGTCTGCTGCTGGCTTACATCCAGCCAGCCTGGAATCCAGACAAATCCAGTCATAACTGCCTGTAAAATACCATGCAGTTGCAACCCATGTTTCTTCACACAGCAGTCAGCCTTCCTTTCCCTAAGCCCTCTTTAAAATTGGACTGCAAATATGTAGTAGGAGCTTTGTGCTTACAGGCTTAAACCTCTAAGGAAATGGCTTTAAAATATCTGGAGCAAAGCAGGGAGTATGCTTTGATAAATATAATGTTGATAAGTAACCCGAGCTATTTCTTCATGAACTCTTATCTGTCTTTGCCTTTCTTGTTTGACTCTGTAACTGTTTTTCTCTATCATTTGGATTCAGGTGAAAAAATGTATCCTTGGTATATATAATTTGAAAAATTAATATTAAAATTCAAACAAATTCCAAGCCATACTTAAGCTTCTGTGCTTTCCAGAGATATATTTCAAACTATTTAAGTGCTGTAGAACATACTATGTCATACTGAATTTAATGGTATAACATTTCTTAATTAACTTCTGAGTTGCAGAAGATCTCATAACAGCAATTTTTAGGTATTGTGTAGTTCATTGTAGCTATAAAATTTATTTTTGCCATATTAAAAGAGGGCAAGAAGCCTAACTAATAGCTGCTTTAAGGGGATCTTTTAACTGTGGTATTACAAACATTGTTCAAGTAAAAAGTCTGCTCAGAACTTGAACTGTAATTTGCTTCGAAACCTCTTCTGCACACTGGGTGAACTCATAATTCTAAATGTTTGTTTCTGCATCTCAAACAGTATAGCTTACTATACTGATGAAGTAGCCACAAGGTAATTTTTACATTTCAGCAATGGAGATCTTATCATAATATCCAAAAGGCACATACTGTGCTGCCATCTGCTTATTTTTTCTTATTAAATTGAATGTGAAATCAAATTTTTTTTAAAATACATTATTTAAAATATTTATCATCACTGAACGTCTGTGCATGGTAAATATGGATTTATTTTTAGCTTACAAAAATGTTTTTCTCAAAAAATATTTTTGATAATTATGTTTTACATTCATATTCTTAACCCTTAAACACAATGTGCTTTGCTCTTTTTTGTTTTACCTTGCTTTTGTTTTTAATCGGGTTTATTTGCCAGAAACCAGCACATATTGTAAAGTGAGGGGAAAAAAAACACGCAAAAGAAAACAACAACGAAAACAAACCCAAAAAACCCCACCCCACACCAAATGTCAAGGAGGAAATAAATAAAGGCATGTGAGAAAAGGAAGAAAATCTTAGAGAACCTAGGACAGAGTAACACCTTCATTCATCATGGAACTTCTGCTGGTGGAAAAGGATGGATTGAATATTATAAATGTGATGACAGACAAAAAGGCCACAAACCTGGCTGGTTTCAAATAATGTCTGTGGAAGCCATTCCATCAGACCTGCTCGAGAGCACAGACATCTTAGTTTCCAAACCTTCTAGTAACATCTGAGGATTTTCTTGAGGACATGTTATTTTTATTTGGTGTTTAATGAATATGAATACCTCAAGAAATATCTTTTCTCTGTCAGTCCAAATGGATAGTTTCTGCTTCACCTCCTTTTTCTTACTACGCAAAGTTATTTTAAATCTTATGAAAAGAAAAACTTATGATTTACTGCCATGTCAACTCCTTGAATGAAGAATAGTTTTCTTTTGTCAGATAGATAGTGACTCACTGTAAGGTACAGAAAAGTACATGTTCCCAAAAGTTGATTTTCTGACTTACTGCTGGAAAATATACTTCGATATCACTACACAGCTTTGCAGTTTGTTCTGCCTTTTGTACAGGTGCCCTACAGTAGAAAGAAAAATAACCCCAACTAGCTAGGCACTTCAAAGTGAGGCCAGGACTATCAGTTTTGGGAGATGTTTGGTTTCAGTGCACAGTGAGAAAAATGAAAACCTTAATGGCAAGTGTAGTATGCACATTTCATTGATAAGACATACTAAGCATTCACAGATTTACATCAGATTGTCTGTTGTGTTTACGTAAGCCAAAAGAATACCATCCCTAAACCTTTACCAGAGATACATAAAGAATTATGTTAAAAACCTTAAAATTACTTCCAAAATTATAGCAGGTTATAGCACATTTTTTTCCAAATTCTGTTCCAGGTCAGATATTTTCCCAGTTGTGCTAGTTGCATCTACTGCTGTATAGGATGTCCTAGAACTTCTGCTTTGATCAAGAGAGACTTAAGACTTAAAGGAGACTATATGGAAGAGCAGGTGGAGACAGGAGCCATACTCTGGGGTTTCTTAAATGTTACTAAGTGCTAATAATAAATTCTTAGCTGCTAATAGGAATAATCAAAGTTGATTGTGAACATTGACTTCCAGGAAAGTAACCCTTCCTGCTTCCTCTGTCCTTTTGATCCCTGTTTTAAAAAAGAAAAAACAAAAACTGCCACACTTGAAATTTGTCAAAAGCATCTGGTTCTGGCAAAATTTTGCCCTGACTTTTCTAAAAAGTTGAAAAGTTTTTTTTTTACAGGACAACTCTATTTCTCATGTTATAGTGGCAGCAAAATTTTCCTGTAGCATATATTTCTGAATATGTGCATCTTTCGGTTAAAAAGGTTTGTACAAGGAAAGAAGTTTATGTTGAGGCCTTGAAAACTCACTTTTGTTATTAATTACCATGGTAGTCTGCTTTTGTATAGTAGCAACCAGAAGTGTAGTAATTGTATACTTCTTGGTTCTACAATGCTGGCTATTCAGACAGATAAAACTGTCTCATTTCTGGTCTTTCCAAGTCTTCAATTTCCAAGTCTGAGTTTGGAATCACAAACTGTTGTTACAAATTACTGTCACTCAAACAGATACTTTTATTAAAATCATGCACCTGTTTAAAAATTACTCTCTGGTGATTTACAATGCTGAAAAGCCAATGTGATGTCCTTCATGACTGTCTTGATAAAGCAATTGGATTTTCTGTGTGGAAATACTTGTGTTTTCCCATTGCATAAAACCCAAGAAATTTGTCTACAAATTTGTCTACAAGTACTGTTTTTAGTGAAGAACAGACATTTTTAAAGCTAGGAAATAGAGGCCATTCCTCCCTTTTTTCCCCCTCATTCAATTAAGCAGCTCTACCTTGGTTTTCTTCCCTCTCTCAGTTAATCAGTTTTACTATTTCAATGCTTATCCAGTTGGGGCTTTCTTACATAAATCTTGTCAAACTACAAGGGAGTAATTTGGGTCCAATTAGTAGCAACTAAGATACTTGTTTTACCACTTGCAAATATTTTAACACTATCCTCATTTCATCAGTTCACTTTTAAGTGAAGACCAGTTATGGCAGATACTTGGAAGAATTACTAAGGTTCTTCACTTATTAGTGTCTCCCATCATGGGCCTGGATGGTTTCCTGGCTGTGTGCAAGGTCCTGGATAGGGTCATCTAGAAATCTTCAGTCATAGAGGATCTTGTGAGTTTTCCAAACCTGTCTGCATTCCTTTGGCTACTATTATTCAGAGAAAAATAATGTCCTAATTCTGTAGTAGAGATTCAAATCTTTGAGGGAATTCCTACTTTCAAAATTATCTAAAAAAGGCAAGAAATCTGCTTTTCTTAACCAGCCTTAATTGTGTCAACCCTTATAGGTTATTCACCAGTTAACAGTAATTTCATTCTCATTGGTTCTACTCCATTCTGTTTCTAAACTCACAAACTGATTCAACAACTCTGTACACCAGTCATGAACCACTCAGTAAGTAACGAGGTACTCTGTAATGAAAGCTCACAAAGCATTTAAATTGATTTCTTTTCTGTTGGATTTTTTTTTTGCAAGTATTCTTGCATTCCTATTTCTTACGTATTACATCATTATGTTTCTGTAGAAGTAATATCCTCACATTTTTAGGAAGCGAGTCAGCATTGGGGAAAGAAGTATTGTACCTGAGCAAACTGTTGAAGATTATAAAATATATTTACATTTGTCTTTACCTAATATGCAAGTCTTGTGTGTTCAGCTTCCCTCTTGCTTGTTCTCTGCTTAAGTGTACATGAATGCAGTCTGTGAAAGCATGACTTTTCAATCCTTGCATTATTTTTTTTCAGATCCCACTTTTATAGGCTTTTGAAAGAAACATGAACTGTAAGACTGAGAAGGTCTTTGTGATAATTTAGAATAATCTTCTGCATGGCAGAAGTTTCTGTATGAAAAGGTATCACTGAAATTTTTATGATTTATTGCCTTTTGTAAATAAAAAGGTCTCTGATGAGAATATTTTATGATACTGCTAAAATTCTTCAGGTTGTTTTTTTTTTTTCAACTTATAGTTAAAAAGTATATTTTGTTTGTAAGTAAAGGTGACTTCCTCACGTTTCTTCTATAGGAGAAGGGTTTAATTTAAAGTATAACATTGTGAATAACTTTGAATATGGTTTTACTTCTAATGACAGAACAGAGCTGAAAGGCATGACAGGGTTTGCTGCACTATATGGTTCTTGATACATCAAAGGGCCTTCTACAGCACTGTTTCATGAAGTTTGGAGAAAAATCCAAAGTTTATCAAAAGGTCAAATTAGGAAATAAAATTGAAGAAAATAGTGCTTTAAGAGGAAGATTTCAAATGTAAAAGCAGTGGGACAAGAACTGGATTGCCACTGTAATGATCTTTTCTGCATGATGACCACTTTTTTCACTAATTATCACCAGACGGCTGGGACCTCTAGAGATTGCCTAGTCCAACCCCTCCTGCTCTATGCCTGATGTTATTTGAGACCTGAAAATTAAAAACTGTCATTTAAAAAATCTATATCACTTATGACATGCAAAGTTATTATTAAACGTCTAAGGAGGTTGTTTTATGTTGCTTTTTTTTAAGTCTTCGAATGTTATGAATTTAATGTCACCAGATATCTTGTGCCCTTCCAGTGATCTATTCCACCAAAACACAAGCCTCTGAAAACTCATGTGGAATCAAGGTACAGGGTGATATAACCTGTAATTGGTCCCTTCCAGAGCTAGAAACTGGTCTCTCAAATTACCTGCTTACACTCTGCTCGCATTCATTATGTTAGGCATATCTATTGCAGGAGAATTAGCAAGAAGAATTTAGCAGAGAGGAAAATGGAAATAGGTGATCCAGGCAGTTTGACTGATCTTCCATGACAGGAAGAATTCTAACAGCCTTTTGCCCCATTCAGATTGTCAAAATATCCCCATTTTTCTTTTGAAAAGAGGGAAAAAAATACATATTGGTGCAAGGGAAAGGTGAAGTTCTTACTGCAGAAGGGACCAAGGGGGATAGTTGTGGAAATAGAAGGGAATTAGTTTGGCCTTTTTTTGGCAGTTCTCTAACCTCTCTGCTAAACTCTTGTTACCATATTTTATTTAGCCATTAATTCTTTAAAAGTCACTAGCACATGAATAATATCTCTGGATCTTAGGGCCTTGGGTTAAGTTGGTTTTCATTTAGGTTTGCAGTTCTAGGCTTACTGGGTGGTGCATTTGGTAGGCTCGTATCGGGTTTTTTTGAGAGGGGTGGAGTGAGGCGGTGGAGTGGGCGGTATGCACATATATTGTTTAATTGGTTTTGTGCTCTTCCTTGTTAATGCAATCTAAGCTGTGAATTCAACTAGATGCACTGACTTTTCTAGCCAGTCTGGTCAAGCAGTGTTCTTGCTTGACCTTTCATCTCAGCTTCAGTAAACTCAGTGTGGAGTGAACTGATATATACCTTAATTCTTTGTTTTCCTGAATTTTCAGGTTTTTGTAATGGCTTTTCTTCAGTCTGATTCAACTCACATTACAGTCAATATCTCTGAAGAGTCAACTGTGTGGGAAAATCAGATCAAGCGTACTCTCACAATTTTCCTCCAAAAAGGCTAATGTTTTGCATCCCTCCAGAACCCATTGGTTTGGTCAATAGTTTTACACACACTCTTCCTGCTGCTACTACAATCCATTCCATTTTTCTTGCATAATCTGCTCAAAAAAAGTTAGCCTTCACTATTAAATTATTTTTAAAAACAGTTCACATTTTTCAAGTCAAATCATGATGCTCCTTTTTCCTGTTATCCTAATACAAAACAAAATCAAACACTTCCATCATTTGTCGTATTAAAACATGCCTGTAGTCCATTCTTAGAATATTGGAAAATATTTTTACTGAGACGGCAGGTTAAATAAAGAAGGCATATGCATACAGGCAAAGTCAGATCATATGAAAATTGTACATTTTTAGGTAGCTTGTGTTTAAGTTTTGGAAACTGATGAATGAGAGTTTTAGCACTGGTTAGTTTACCAAAACTAGCAATTCTGGAAAGTATGAGACTCACAGCTACATCCACGTATGGGGAACATGCATTTAGATTTTCTAACATGATTTTAAATAGAGGTTTTATTCTGGTAAACCTTTATTTAAATGATCCATATTTAGGTCTCTCATCTGCACAGCAAATTTCTGACCATTTTAGGTTTATCAGTGGAACCTAGATAATCAGAAGTTTGGCTCATGAGTGCTTGGCATCTGCTTTTCTTGTAGCTTTGTTTCATTAGAAGTAGTTTACCCTGGTGAAGTTGATAGAAGGATAATCTCTGAAGGTGTATGGAGTTCCAATCTATGATTCTGTGTATATAGAATTTGTGTATAGGGTTCCTGGTGTGATTCAGGAATTTTCTGAATCAGATATTTAGAACTGGGAAGGCTGTAATTGGAAGGTATTGTTATATGATTATTATTTTTATATGCTTCTTCCTGGACATTTACTTTTGTTGACTCTTAGAACACTGAGGGTTCTGATTCAGTACAACAGGTCTTACTAAGCATGTGGATTTTTTAGAATAGCTGATTTTTAAACAGTAAGAACTTCTCAACCTTAATTCTAATAAAACAGGCATTTTGTCATAACATTGTTTGCATTCTGCTGAAGTCCACAGGAAAGAAATTGCTTCACTGCTGTCCCCCACTTGGAATTCTAATAAATAAGTAAAACATTTGGCAGTGAGTGCTCTCTTAATCTCAGTGACTGGTGGTAAAATAAGAGGTGGCCTGCAATCAGAAAGATATTTTTAGTTAAAAGAACTGCTGCATGAAGTGTGATGTTCAGAGCTATAGCGTCAGAAGCAAATCCTTATTGATTCTGACCTCTCTACATTATGCATCTTGCTGATCAACTCTCTCATAGTGCTGCTCTGTCAGACACTGGAGCGTGGGATTCAGAGTAAATAGACCTGCCAGAGAAGTTTTCCACCATGATTGTATCAGAGCCTGGGAGTTATTCTACAATTTCTTCACCATAAAATTTTTCTCAGTCTGTTCAGCTTTGCAAAAGGAAGCTAAACATATCCTGCTATGCAGCAATATTACAATTTTACTTGTTGCTTAAAGTTTTCATTGATGCTTTAGCTTCATCATCCACTGAGTGCAACCATTTTAGTATTTTAAACCATCTGCTAAATTAACATGCTCTTTAAGAAAATATGCTTTCATAACTCCTGTTTAGCTTCTTTTACAAAATGCACATTTGCAATTTGTGTAGTAAATTGTGGCTGCTCTGAAAGCCCCACCAATTAAGACTTGTGAATATTGAACAATTTGGTTCTTATGATTCTGTAGATATGAAATTAAGATTATATTCTTAAAACAGAGGTGGTGTCTCTTTTTCATTCAGCTTCAGAGAAATTTTGCATTTGAGCTAAAGGACAGTT
Organism: Sclerurus mexicanus; assembly: GCA_013396755.1. Taxonomy (NCBI): domain Eukaryota; kingdom Metazoa; phylum Chordata; class Aves; order Passeriformes; family Furnariidae; genus Sclerurus; species Sclerurus mexicanus. The sequence goes on from VWZF01002179.1 coordinate 47,318, forward strand.
TTGCATTTAAAAGACATGTATATGGAGGTTATTCAGAATGCCATCCCTCTCAAAAAAACAGTCTGAATTAAATCATTTGGTCTCCAAGAAAACAGCCATGGATTTCTTATGCCAAACAAAGCTTTTAATTAATGTCATCTAGGTAACTGCAGATGCCATTGCTGATCTATGATCTTGTGTCTCACCTATGTGAGAAATGTCTCTGTTCCATGAACAGGGGGAAGATGTGTCCATAGTATGAAAGTGAGAATAATTATAAAATTTAAAAAAAGGAAAAACTGATACTGATTTTTTTTTTTTTGTCCTCTTGGTAAAGTGATATTGGGTCCTTTGCACTCCTGTCTACAGGTTGCAGTTCTTCTGTATAGTGCTGAATGACTATTATGTTTGATTGTCTATGAGTTTTTCCTCAGGGTTTTGAAGGAATCTCTGCTCCTTTGCTTACTTTCTTCTGAAAGATTTGGTGCCAACATCTGGAGTGCATACCCACAATATTTCCATTGTTTCCTTCCTTGTGTGCAACAGGCAAATCGATGTTGTGTGGTGTTTTGTTTTGTGTTTATTTTTTTCTTTGATTGCTTTATGGAAGGTTGTAGAGAATGGCCGAGAGGGTTTGGGGTTTGGTTTCTTCTTTTTGTTTGTTTGTCTGTTTTTCTGGGGTTTTAACACGCTTTGATTTCCTGACAGTGTCGTTTGAATTTACTGCTTTCCCATCGTACTTGGATTGGCAAAGAAGTGTCATGATTCCTTTTACTTAGTTTGTTGGGGTTTTTTTGCTATCAGTTATCCTATATCTAAGTTCACTGTAGAAAAAGATAGTGCTCCTGTTGCGACACTGTGGTATCATGTTTGGATGGTGTAGGCATTCATGAAAATAATTCAGTTGAGTATGCTAGGGTGGCAATGCAGCATTGCTGTAGTTTATAGTCTTAAGTGCTCTCATTCATTCTAGGTCATAGCAGTAGCAAATTGAGAGTATCATGCCTTGATTGTGTGAGTTTTATCTTCCTTGAGTTATGTTTTCTGTTCCATGATTCAGCTTAGACCAGTGTGTTGTGTTAAGAGTATAAAAATTTTGCAGAAAATAAACCCGCTTGCTTTCCAGCTGGTCCTAAGGGATCAGAGGCCCTGGGTGTGTTTGGGCTTAATTTCTGATCAGAACCAATTTAGAACAGTAAATTCGGTTGTGTTCAATAAGATCCCAAATGCACAAATAATGTGGGTTACACTCTAAGTCTGGTCTCATTTGTGATGGTATATTCACAGATAGCGAGGTTTAACCAATTAAATACTAAAAGTCTGGTCCAGTCCAACAGGAACTTTCATGAACACAGATTGACAAACAGTGGGTTGATTGGAGCAACAGATTATAGATTCTTTTAGATTGCCAATGATAAATTCACTAGACCTGCAATGTATAAGTGTATAGCACTATACACAGGGTGTTCCTGGGTATACTCCAAAGCAGTTGATGGTACAAATCTTATCACAGAGGTGTTCCTGTTTAGAGGAGGAGAGAGCAGCAAGCCCGTCATCTTGTCTGCAAGGTCATCATATTCTCATTCTCTACCATTGAGGATTTCAAATGTCAGTTTATACTTTTGGGATAAGTGGAGGTGAGACTGTAGTCAAATATTCTATTAGTGCCATCATAAATGAGGGAGAGGCCAATTTATATGTAAGTGAGGGATATCAAGATTTACAAAGAGAGAGGTTACAAAGAGTGGGCTTTGTGCAAGGGTGGAGCAGAACTGTGACACCTTAGTATCACGCACTCTTCCACCTGTCTGATTGCAGCAAAAAGCTGATATCCAGCCTCTGCCTGATAACCTGTCACTTCCTCAGCATGTCATCGTGCCCACAGAAATCCCTTTGCCACGTTATCTCATGGCATATCACATGAGTAAGCCTCATTCCTACACAGTGTCATAAAGAACATTTAGGGACCTCTAGAAGATAAGCATTTACCAGTCCCAGCTTATTTGGACAACTGATCTTTGAAAAGAAAAGATGAGGGAGAAATTACATATGGGTGTCAGCAGTCCAGGTCTTGGAGTAGAGGAAGGAAGCTGAGAAAATTCCTAATAAATTGATTATTCCCTTTCTTCACACAAACAAAATATTTGAAGGCCACTTCAAGGCACAGAGGTTATCATGATTATGGAAGCCATAAAATCATTTGAGATTGGGGAGATGAAGGATGCAGCATAGCTCAGAATGTGATAGTAATTTGGCACAGCTGATAGTTTCCTCATAGGAAGGATTGTGAGCTTTCACTCTTACTCACATACCTAGAAGAGTGTAATGAATAGGCAATTGAAAATAAGATCCTGTATAAGCCATACAGAAAACCTCATTGTGAATGTGTCTAAATATGAAATTATGTTAAAAATGCATAAGAAAATACTAGGTTTCGTTTCTAGTTCTGGAGGGCTGATGTTCTTTTTGTGCTTGCTTGCTTGTTTCTTTTGTGAGGCAAAATAGTGTATTCTGTTACTAGGTGCTTTTAACTGCTCTCCACTCACCCCACTCCAGTGAAGCCATGCATTTCCATACCAGAGGGCTTTGCTTTTTTATTACTTGCTCTGATGTGAGCAGAAGCCCATGGAAAGGATTACAGTGAACCATTTAACATCATTACTATTAATGGGCTCAGAAAGCAGAGTCCATGAAAATACACTAGTTCAAGCCTGAGGAAGGAAAAAAAAAAAAAAAGTAGGTTTACCTCATCTCATTCAAATGATGAATGAAAATTCTGAACCATTTCTACAAGACAGATGTACACACTGAACTGAAGAAGGTTGTTCAGGCAGACTGCATGCGTGAAACATATGGTTATGAAAGACGACTGCAGTATCTTTCCATATCAGTATTAATGATGGTTAAAATGCATTCCTGAAAATACATATCTGCTTACAGATATAGGTAGATTTGAAAGCATGTCATACTTTGTGGCTTTTTTCCTTAGCTAATAGATTAGTGGAAGCTGCTGCCATAGTTTGGCTTCATAACTTCATTAATGTAAATTGAAAAAGTTTGGTTATCATTTGACAAATGTTCCTGTCTACATCAAATCCTCTGAACCATATTAATTTATATCTAGAGATGTGTTGAAGTACTTGAGAATAATTTGGGCAGCTGGTGAACTGTTACCCACGAGTTCACAGACAGCACTTCCACCTTTTCCTTTCTTTCTACTTCAGTGAATTTGGCTAGAAAAATTGTTAGCACAGTGTGGGAAACTCTACTTCACTAGAATATTTTATTTGCTTTTTAATGTGCTTTTGTACTATAGTCACATGTGTGCTGCCATTCTTATATGGTATGCTACTGAACTGCTGAGATGGTAATACAATACCACAAAATACACAATATTACTTTTAACTGATTAAACTGGTGATGAACTGATTCATATGGTCTGTGCTTTAGTGTTCTCTTGGTAGACCAGTTCTGGGTGATGTTTTGGATTGTAGAGCTTCTTGACTAGCAGAAATATTATGAAAAGCTGGCAACTTGGGAAGCATACACAAGAAATGCAAGGAAAACTTTTCCCATTTCATGTCCTTTAGGTATTCTCAAACCTTGACCTGAAAAAAAAAATATTGCTATTACCTGTGCATGGTAAACTGAGAGTAAGATGCCTGTAATTCCTCACAGGCGAAAGGAGGGCTCCAAGCAATGAATTTTGCAGTGAACGTTAAATTCACAATGCTCTCAGTTCTGAGCATCGACCTTTCTTCCTTGTGCTGCAACTTCTTGTGTAACAGGTACTGCAGTACTGCTTCTTAGGCATATATTTTCCTATATTTAACTTTTAACACACTGTTGTTGCATTGGATATGGCCTGATGAAGATTTCATACATGCAAGTATTTATACTAATGAGATGAATGAAAAAATGTCTTCTCTCCGATTAGTTCATATCAGACTAGAATAGTTACATTCTGATTAAGATTTCCAATTGAGTCACAACATATTTATATTGAGAAAAAAGCAAGAACTTATGTTCTAATTGCCAGTGATCTGGGCTTGAAATCATTTGAGGTAAATTCTGACAAACACATATTGTGCAAACATTTTTTGAAGCATCACATCAAACATTTAAGATTAAATATTTATTAAATTAAATTTATGCTTTCAAAACAATATATAAATTAGAAAGGGAGTTGCATGAAGAAATATTAGAGTAAATGATGCTGGCACTGTTCACCTCTTCAGCAAAATATGACAAACTCAAACATACAAATAAAATGATCCAGCCTTACAACAGATTGAAAGTAATTCTTCCTGGACAGCAAACAGAAGCAGCCCAGACTCTTCCAAGTATAAAATTATATTGTGATAACATAGATGAAACTGCTGCATATGATGGGATTCTTTACAAGGAGACTGCTTCAAAATATCATATAATACAAAATACTGCTTTGCTGAAAAATGCTAAGCGTAGGCTGTAGTGACTGTCTATGTATGAAGTGCAGTTTGAAATGGTTTATAATGTTCAGGCATGAATAGTGCAAAGAAAGGTTAAATTTCTAAACAAAATCTCATGTACCCAGATAGTAAAATGTAGAGCAAGCAAAGTCTATTAATTTTCTCATTGAACTGGGACCAAATATCTCAAAAACTGAGTTTATTAGACAGAAAATTTTACCCAGTAAGATAGTAGAAATACCTCCAAACTGTAAAAGTTACATGAGAAGTAACACTCATCTTTAAAAAGTTGCAATATAAAACACTATAAAGAAAAAATTGCTTATAATGAAATTTCTAATGAATTAGGTAACAGCAAATAGCTTGGTTTAGCAAGACTTCATTTCAATATCTCTCTTAGATATGTCATTCAAGTATTTTCTGTTAACTCGTTACTGTATATAGATGAAAGAATTAAGAAAATATTAAATATAGCACTTGAAAAATAGCTTAAAAGTTAATAAATTGACAATTTTTAAGCAATAGAATATTTTAGTCAGCTTTATCAAATTTGCCAAGCTTTACAGCAATATTGTATGAACTCTAGGGCTATAATGAACAAATGCCATCCTAGTCTAAATTAGATACTTGGATTTTTCTTTTACTGTATTCAGCCATTTGTGGTCATATAATTTTATAAATATACCTAGTCTCAACTTAAAATATAAAGTGATGGCAAAAGACACAATATTCCATGGCAATTTTTTTCCTCAGTCTACTCATCCCTAAAAATGTGTTTCTGATACACTTTTGCTATTATATTCTGGCTAAAAACGATAGAAGGTCCCTCCGAATCCCATTATCTATTTCCTGTATCAGTGTTTATAGACCCTGATCACTTGACCTTATTAACCTCTCATGTCTTTGATAAGAAAAACATTGATCTCCTTGTATCACTCAATGATGGCAATTTTTGAATATAAAATGTAATTGGTAGCTAAAATATTGTTAATGAGACTCAGCCTCAGAATTTTTTTGCCTGACAGGGAGAACTTTAATTCTGTAAGTCATGAAAAGAAGCTTGTAGCATTCTTGATTCTTTGACTAATGACACTTTTTCTATGATGCGCATATGCATTTTCATCAGTTCAAAGGATGAAAGAAAAAGTCTTTACACAAAGCCTCAAGATTCACTTACTAACCCTTTAAGATAAAGCCTTGAGTACAGATTGGGCCTTCACATCTGTATTCTGGATGGCTCCAAGATAGCTTCCTGCTCTGAGTGCACAACTGTGGCAAGCTGGGCACATATTAGAGGCTGCAGTAGCTCTGCTGCCACTGTGCATCACAAATGCCTGTCCTGCTCCATGCTGCTCTGTACAGTCCCACCTGGGATGTGGTGTGGGTGATGGAGCTGAGCATTGTCACTGATGCAGTCTCTATATTGGACCAGAATACAGCACAGCTTATCGATGAAAACAAGGACCCATTTGTTTTGGGAGAGTCACAGAAGAGTAATGCACAGCCTGTGCATAAGAAGAGAGAGTGAGGGGGGCACTTCAACCACCTGAGAAACACAGGGATAGGGACTGGATATCTGTATTATTGATGAAAAGCTAGCTATTTTCCCATGAAAGGGAGGCACAGCACAGGAACTGAAGCCCATTTTCAAGCATGCTCTGTGCCGTGTTACCTCTCCATTGTATGGCACACACCGGTATGGATTGGAAAGCGGAATGAGGTGTGTTATGGAGAATTTTATTTTTTTATTTTTTTTGGTCATAAAAAGGATTAATTGAAACATTTAATAGATTGCTCTGGATGAGCCTAATTCAAAGTAGAATAAAAATAAGATTTAGTGAGTTGTATTGTTAACTGAAATGTTGAAATGTTTATGGACTAGTGATAGTTTTTGAACAAGGTGTCCCTATCTTACCTTGACCGTACACTTTTAATCTCCTGGGTCTGTGTGTTAAGAAGTTGACAGCTGAAGAAATAGAATCATACAGCTTGACGTTGTTGTTGTTTATAATGATAAAATATTTAAATTGCCTAAGGACAAAATCAAAAAGAACTTGAGGCAGGAGGCAAAGACAGTCATGGAAGCCTCGAGTCTGAGTTTGCTTCACAAAGACTCAAGGTATTGTTCCCAGAAGGTGTAATCAGGCAGTTACCTACTGCCATGGCAGCTTGGAGGCACAGAAAGTGGTGGAAAGTCCAAGGTTAAATTAACCTTGTTGCTTTGGCTAATTCTCCAAAGAAAATTTTGTAAAGTGTGAAAAGAAAGGGTGGTAATTCTGCACTGATAAAAGCACATACTTTGAGAAAGCTTTTATAACAAGACTAAAGTTTGAATGAGGATTAAGGGTATAAGATTTTATGATGAATGTTTTTTGGATAGGCTATGGAACATTTAAATAAAGAGTACTAGACAGAGACACAGGAATCTGTGAGATAATTCTGCTGTCTTAAATAAAAGAACTCATTCTGGAACACACCAGAATGACACCAGATGGATCAGGAATTCTTTCTTTGCATTTTTCTGGAAATATAACTGGATGGAACATCTTGTGATAGGAGAGAGCAGGGAAAAATGATGTATGAATTTCAAAAACAGGATCATAAACTGTCAAGCAATGATAGCAGTGTGCAATATCAAAATATGCATCTTGCATGGGGAGGTGATAAATGAGACAGCCCTGTGACAAATTGCACAGGCATATAATAAATAAGTTTACCACATAACTCCGCAATTTATCGGATGCCTTTTGCCATTATGTGCCCAGTAATCTGTCTCAGCGATTTTTTTTCACAGTCCACATTCCTCAGCAGCTTGAAACACTCTACTTCTTTTAAAGTTAAGCTTTTCAGAAAAAAAACAAAACAAAACAGAACACTTTTGTCCTGTTCTCCCTACAGTAATTGTGCCAGAAATACATAATGAACTAACCTGGATTTTTGAATATTAACAGCTTTGTTATCTATAAAGATACCCTCACAATTCTAACATACATTGCAAATGTAAATCTGTTGCAAATATTTTCTGAAACTATTTTACTTTTCTAAGTATTTCTCCTTCCTAGTGCAGTTAGCCATGCACTGCTCCAGCTGTAGTTCTGTAGATTTAAAATAAATGCAATAATCCACCTCTTAAGGAATAGGACCAATTAGTTTTGCCTGCTAAATTAATCTCCCCAACTTTATTAACACCCCATTCACATCCCAGTTAGTCTGAAACGCCAAAATGTACTTCCATCTTTCACCCTTGCTTTCTTTTCACTGAGGAATTGCTTCTAGAAAAGCTCAAAGCCAAAATCCCGTGTGTATTACTGACTTCAAATGTGTTAGATCATAATTATTACATGTGAATGTCATTTAAAAGGTAAGGACATATTTGAGCAGGAGTTGATTTAAAAATGCTTAGGCAAATTATAATTTTTTTGATTTATAAATGATGTGACTGTGGTCTCTTGGTCACAAAAGTGTAGGTCTTTTTCAAAGTGATGTTTTGAAAAAAATATGCATATTATGCATATAAGCATAAATGCTTTCTATTCACTCAAAATTTTATAAATGCATTTATGAAAATTCTCAAAGTATGGAATTTATTTTTTCCCATAATTTCTACAATTTATGCATTTTCTTATAAGATTCCTAGGAAGTCTGTCATAGTACCCTGACTGGATGCACAACAGTTGTTGGTTTTTTTGTTTGTTTGTTTTTAATAAATAGTATTGCGAAAATTGACTTCATTTTAGAAATTTGTGATAACTGTTTCAGTGTCATATTTTAAGAACCAATAGCTCTAGTTTATTGTCTGATCAGCTCCTGCATCTCAAACAAAATTTTTTTCTTCAAATTTGATTCTGTGAATGTATTTTACCTCTTGCATTCCTATCCACACTCTGGATTAAATAAAGCTTTAAAACCTGATAGAAGCTCTTGTGTCTATGAAAGAGATAAAAACTGAATTTCCATCATTTTTCCAGCCACTGAACTTGCTTCTTCAAAAATGGTTAAAAATCACATAGTACTTAAAAGTTCCTATGGTTCTGGACATTATTGTCTTAATTTCATAAGACAGAGATATATATACAGCTAAAGTTATTTAAAGTCACTTTTAAGTGTTTTATGTCTGCTTTTGAATCCTGTATAGTTGGATTAGTGGAATTCTATTATTTTGATTTTATGTAAAAAATATCTTAAATGAAAAGATGAATAAAAACATATGCACAAAAATAAGTTTGGATAAGACTGCCTTTATTACTTTTGTTGCCTAAAATCCGTCTCAAAAGAAACCTCTAAGACTTGGTTTGTGCGTTTTAGAAGCCAGACATTCTTTATTACAATGCTCGGCACAATCACAGCACACCTACTGCCTTGGGAATCAGTTCAGCAAAGTGCACACAGAGGTATCTCCACTACAGCTTACATGTTTGCATTACGTGATTATTCATTTCTTGTTCCTTACATTCCTGTTAAATATTCATGACATTTTCCAACACTTATTAGAATATATACATATCCTTATATGGTCTCTGAGGGTCTTTATCAGAGCTCTCTGGTAGTTGTCTATGACTAGTGCCCCCAAAGTTCTGAGTGACTTTTTATGAACTTTTTTTAAGACAGTACACCTAGTTATAAAGTAACTTGGTATTGCTTGGCTGGCTTGCCTCAGTTCTGTTCGTCACTATTTCTTTACTTTGCTTTGTTGGTCCTTTTAAATCACGTGGCTCAGCTATATGTAGTTTCTATGGTACATTCTGCTTCAAAAGCTATTGGTTCTTGTTAGATCTTAAAACCCAGACATCACTTTCTTTCACTATTTTAGATTTTGTGAATTCATACTGATTTTTGGTTTTTGGTTTTTGTTTTTGTTTTTTTTTAAATACTCTACCTACATATTAAAGTATTAACTTTTAGATTTGTACACATTTCTGTATCTGAACCAATGTAGTAATTCTAAGATCTCTTTGAAGGAACTTGCCATCTACTGGCAATATGATTTACACATTATAATACTTTTTAATTTACTTGGGTTACTGTTTTAGCAACTATTTACACTTTATGGACTGCCATAAGTTGTTTTTCTGAATAACCAACATTAACTACCCAGAAACTGTGTGTGTCCTTGTGTTTTATGTTCATAAAGATCAAAACCTGCAATAATTTGCATAACCTCTGAATTGCTTATCCTGAAAGCATTTCACCTAAGCAGTATTTAAATCTTGCAGTTCAATGTGTGTTTGGTTTCTATAATAAGTACTGTGTGCTACTTCTTGATGAAAGATGTACTGTGTCCAAATGATGGCCCATCACTGGAATAGGGAGGTCTCTAACTCCTTTTTTGGCAGGGTTTACAGTCTAGGCATTCAGCCAGGACAATGTTAAAAGGTTGTGAAATGCAGAAAGTTTTAGTATGGGACAGGGAGGGAATTAATGAGATTTATCCAAGAGTGGGTGGTTCCAAATCTCTTTGCAACACAGGAGAAGTCTAAAGCTTGGCAAGATTCTTGACATACTCTTCCTCTTGTCTCTCTTTTGACTAGGCATTGTACTATAGGCATTTCTTACTCATAGCAGTACCAAAATAGTCCCTTCTTGCCAGATATAAACTAAATAGAACAAGGAGTTGTCTGAAATAACTCTTTCAAAGGGTTTTTTTTGGGGGGGTGTTTACATATTTCTTTTTAATTTGCAACGTCTAGGGTCAGTATTCCAAAGGCAGTTAACTTTAGCGAGAGGTGGACTCCAATAAGCTTTTCGAATTCTGTTTGTAGGGATTCAAAGCATCTGTATCATTCATAATTTGTGAAAAGTAGCTGTTGTCATGAAATTCTCTTTTTAAAGGCTAGTGAACATAGAGGTGTGTGCTGTGTATGATCTGCAGACTTGACGCTTTGTGAACTCTGGGACTGCTGGCTTCTCTCCTACCTCAAACATGGATTTTCTGCTTTGAAAATGTGTGGGAGAGGAGAGATGGATTTCATTGGAATATAGTGTACAAACCATCTACTTAGACAGGGAGCAGTTACACTCTTGTGCCCCTGGTTTAGCTTAGCCAAAGAACAACTGAGTTGCCTATTAGAGGGAATGTTAGTGTGGGGAGGATCAGAAAACTAAACCTACTTCTTGTATTCTAGTCTGCAGTAAAAGTTCTTATTTTCCTCATTCTCTCTTGTTGGTTGTAGGTAATGAAAGCTTTCTGTGTTCTAGAATACAGCTTGGGTTTCTGTCTGCTTCTTAGGATTTGTACATTTTGGTTTATGTGTTGGTGAGAATTTAAGTAATATGAAGCATGATCTTGACTTAACTTATTATAGATTTCCATTAGTACCACTAGTGTGAGGGAGGAAAGTAATGTCTTTTTCCTAGTGTGTCATTTATCAGTAGCACAGTGGCTCAGAGCAATTTTGTGGTCTTCTAATGTCCCAGGTGTCCTCATATAGATTTTTGTTTCCACTAGCAGGATGGAACCCTGAAATGCAACTTGATGCTTTGTCTTGGTGAGTGCTATTTATTGACTGCATAGGTATTTGTTCTTACAGCACAGGGGTAAAGACAGTTATGTCCTACAAAACAATCCTTATCCTTTTTAGGTTCTTTCATGTGCTGTGAGCAGAAGTTAAAATTTTTTGATTGAGAACATTTCATTATCGATCAAGAATCTATCTAAAGAGGTTAAGCCTTAACCATAGATTTTGCAAAGAAGTTGTGATTTGAGAACACTGAACAGTACTAGAGAGAACTTTCTTGCACACCCAGAAATTGTTAGCAAAGTTAGAAAGAGAAAGACCTCCCTCAGCTGGTTCTATATTAAATAATTAATTTGTGTGGAGAACAAAACATGAAGGGTATTAATATTCAGATCCATCAAATTTTAAAATCTGTTGTAATCAGTAGAATCTTATTAGTGGCATTTCAAAATATGTCAGAGACATCAGAACCTATTGCTTTGTATTGGGGTTTTCATGACATTTCAGAAATCAATAAATTTTCATATACTTTTATTAGCTTTTCTGTTATTTGCAGATACTGGAAGTAGTGTGACTTTGGGAATGAAGCATGTTTGCAATGTTTAGCTGTTGCAAACATAAAATACTTTGTGAGAAAAACAAAGCAATTTCTTTTTGGCTTTTATTCTTCTCTTTAAACTACCATTATTTAAAGTGGCACGCAGACAGTACTTTTCTTATTTTCTTGTTATTTCTATTGAGTTAGCCAAGTTTTACCAATTGCAGCAGACATCTAAGGGGACGGGGAAGGAAAATTACTTTAACCAAGATAATTTCCACTTGTATGTTTCATAGCCATGTAATCCCAAACAAAAGATCTTTTCGCACTTTGATTCAAATTTTGTGTATCTAGGTTTATAATAAAGCAGTGCAATAACTCATGTAGTTTTTCTGATTTGGATTTTGGAGCATAAATTCGCATATGTTATTTATTTACAAGGTTCTGAACTAATTTGTATCCACTGAGGATTTGGATTTTTATGCAGAAAAATTTGAACTCTAATTATTTTTTTCTGATTTGCCATCTTTTGCATTTGTGCTGTTACATGCCTTTAAAATTAATTGGAAAAGTGATTAATGTCATTCATTTTAAAAAAATTAAGATAAACTTGTTCAGACAGTGAAATGTATCAAATTATGAAGGAGTATTTATTGATGTTGCTCTATTGAGTTTTAATATCCCCTTGGCTTTATATTTCATTTGGGATGTATATTTTAAATCATATAGATGACGATATTAATACCCTATTTTATGTGTTCTTGCTTGTTTTGTTAGTAGTACTGTAAGAGTTGGGAAGGGAATAATTCTGATGTGTTCTGAAAGTAACTAAAGTTAAGGAAGAGTTCTGGAAAAAACAAATCAATGTCTGAGTCCTTATGCATTTAAATGCTGTTTGTATGCAGTACACTTCGTTAATACTGTGCTCATAACTTAAAGAAATCTCATTTTGCTGCCAGGGAGCTTGGAATCAGATTTAATATTTATTTAAGCTACAATTCGCTTTTATGATTCGGGGGAAAATAATGCATGTGTGCATGAACACATATGTTTTTTTGGGAGTTTGGGGAGTAGAAAGTAGTTTGTTCAGTTTGGTTCCAAAGATGAATCATCTATTTAGCTCTATAAAATGACAATTTTTTCTATCCAGTAACATGCACAGAAGCATCATTTGTAGTAGAGAACAGAAAAAGATGATAGCTTGTGAAGGAATACACTGACATCTCCTTTCTTCTCTTGCTAGTAGAGTGGCTCTTTGTAGATGAGATTAGTGTGGTATTGAAGGCTTTCTTTGGGTGATATAAGGAGATATATCCCCTGTAGTATCCTTTTTTATCTGCTCATGGGGTAAAGTAGTAATGGCTCAGTCACACTGTCATTCCAAGTACATCACTAGAAAGAATTATTTTCACAAAAGAGATTGATGGCAGCATGTGCTTCTGGAAAGGTGTGAAGATGATGTTAGCAGTGAGATAAAATAATCATGACACTTTGAAAGTGAAGCTGATCTTTACTGGGTATTGGAAAATTTGAATCCATTTGAATTTGTCGAATAGGAACAAAGAGCTAGTCATAAGGTTTCCTGTGAAAGAAATGTAGCTGATTATTTATCTCATTCTCCCATAACAAAGAAATAAAATAACTAAAAAATGACTATGGTAACTCTGCACAAGGAAATGGTATTAAAAAGAGTTTAGATGAGGAGGTAAGTGAATTAAGTAGAATATTTAAATTGTGAAAATAGGAGTTAATTGGAAGAAAAGAGTACATGATGAGTGTTTTGTTGAAGTTTTTTTCTGAAATTTTTTTCTCACTAGCTGTTGACAGAAAATAACTCAAGCACTATAGTAATCCTTTTATTTTTTTTTCTTCAAGTCCCCTTTTACCACATTGCTAGCCCTCTTTCATAGTCACTCCATTTTTTCAAAATCTTTTTTTTTTTTTCCCAATACCTTGGAACCCAAAATGACATGGTACTCCAGATATGGTCATGTGGTGTCAGAGGGAAAGTGCTGGGAACACTTGTGCTGATACAGACCAGTATGCACTTGTATCATCATTGCAAGATACTATTTCATACCATAAAAATTTCTAAAAGTATCTGTAAATTTTAATTCTCAAGTTGTTAATTCAAAGTAGTACATTGTGCTCATCTTTCTGTAGGTAAATGAACCATATTTTAGGATAGTCCATTCTCTTATTCCTTCAGTGGTGTCTGGCCCATAGAGGTAATGCTTTGTGACAAGTTGCTGTTGTATCAGTGGAGCAAAACAAAGCTTCCTATTGTATTTGCAAACAACCATGTATTTAAAGCTTGATAATATCACATCCACATGGAAAGAAGAAATGAAGTGACACCTGCTATGTCTAAGGACAGCAAGATATTAAGAAGCAGTGAGTTTTATGTTTGCATGGGCTGGTAGGAGAGAAGTAGAAGTTGACATTGACCTCAGGAATTGTTGAACTCCCTTGAGTGAGCCTGTATATAAAGTAGGACCTGCTTATGGACAACTGCTATCACTTCTAAAGAAAAAACAAATATATTTTTTCTGTGAGAATATTTGGGACTGTAACTGCTAATACCCTTCAGGTAGCAACAGACTCACATATTATTATCTTTTGGCAACATTTTCATACTGCCAAAAATATTTTTTCAAGTATTAAAACATATAGATTTATAACGGTTAATTATTGACACTTTGACAAGCTAAACACATTAGTTCTTGACTGTAGAGGAGAACAAAGTGTGAAAAAAATAAGTGTGATGCTTCTAATAGTGGGTGGATTATAGTGTTAATTCTGAGACCAAACTTTAGTACATGCTGTAAGAGAACACCCAAAGAACACCCAAGGATCTTCCTAATTAGTACAGTGGGAGATCATTCCAAACCTGTCAGAAAAAGGTGCTACTTAGTCCTTTCGGTTAGTCTATTTTTTAAGGATGCTATGCTAATTGGGCAAGAGTGAGGAGAAAGCATGGAAAACATGAAAAAATCCCTACACAGGGAATAAAAATATACAACATTCATGGTTCTGTTTCACTGAAAGACTGTTTCTTTTCTTTTTTCCTCCAAAAAACTGACAAAAGAATTTTCCAGGTGCCTTTCAAGTTTCCAATAATCTTCCAGTTACAAAGAAATGCAGTTGTATTCTCTCTCAGATCCATTCAGGAAGTACACTGATTCATACAAGTATTTGTTCACTGTTTGCATTATTTACCTAAGACATTCAAATATTTTGCAGTTATCTAGTCTTCAGAATTATGTATGTTGGTTTTAAATACAGCTAGTTCCTTTAAGCAGTATTAGAATACTAATTTTCTGTAACAGAAGAGATACTGATTAATGTGTTTGTCTATCTTGTATATTGAGCCATTGTTCTAGCTACCTTTATAATATGAAATTCATGGTGTAATTAGTGATTTTAGTAAACAGTAAATTTATTTTGCCAAATTTAATTTAGTGAATAATTTTTGAATTTAAAAAAACTGATATTCTGATGATCAGCAGACACAACAAGCAACTGAGCTTGTGAGACCTTTGCTTAATATTTGTATGGTTGTCAGTAAGTAAAAAAAATTTAAAAGTTGCATCTGCTCAGCTTTACAGTTTTGATGGATTTTGTAATTGCTATTGGCTTGCATGATTACTGAAAAGTAGAAGGGGAGAAAAACAGCTACTCGTTGTAACCAAGAGGGGTGAAAACCTAGCATATAAACTGATTATTTGTGTGGGCTGTAGTTAGTATGCTGGCTCCTAAAGCCAAAGCTGTGGAGAAACATCAGCAGGGTATGAAGCCCTGGCTAATTAGGAAGGGGTTATCATAGTGCAGATTTTTTTGGAAGGAAGAGAGTAAAAATAGCTTGGAGTATATTTTATTAGGCAATAACAGAAGATTGTTGAATTTTTATGACTAGCTTTATAGTTTTTTAGACAATATTTGGTTAAAAAAGCATAATTTGCAGTTTCTGTTGTTTTGGGCTTCTTCCCATTCTCTCAGCTATTGCAGAAAAATGTGTTTATATTCCCTAACAGTACTGTAGGTTTTTTCTCTGCTTTTTTATTGTCGTGACTGTTATTTGTTTGTTTATTTGTGACATTTGCTTAGAAAAATCTTGTCATCAGGTTGTTTTGATTGTGAGTATCAGAGACCTGAGAAGAACTTCATCTGTAAGGATATCAGCAGGCAATTGGGTTTTCTGTGATGCAGACAAGCTCTAGAGAATAGACTGCTTTAAAAAATATATAATCACTGAAGATATGTGTTTTACTTTGTGTACAGACATTTGGATGATGCTTTGACCTGAGGGCTTTGGATTGTTATGAGCAGGAGCTCTAGCCAATCTTAAGGAACAGTGCTTTGAGGACACAGACCTCTGCATTGTTAATGTGAGTGATGTTTTACTGGAGTACTATTAGGCAAGTTGTAATAGAGCTGCAAACCTAGTAAGGCATGGAAAAGAAACCTGTAATTGTATTGTCATGCTCCCACTCTGCTTTAGGTAGAGTGACCTTTTATTGGACTATCATTTTCTGTTGCTCCAGAATATTGTTTTGTTCCACAGGGATTGTAAATGTGGCACTGAATGACCACTAGTTTAGGATTAGACTTCCACCTCCCTACCTTGAAGTCCATGATTGCATCCTGATCTCCTGCCTTGATGAATGAATTGTATTCCACCCTAGACTGTGTGCTATGCAAATCACAGCCCACAAGCTTTCTACACAGTCTGTCAAAAATGTACAGACTGTTTTTTCTATTTCTCTTACCTTTTAATTGGCCCTCAGTGGCAAAAAAATTCCACGCCTTAGAAATCTGAAACACAGTTTAGATTTCTGCAGTAATTTTTAATGGATGTACTCTTTTAGCATATTGAAAACAACTTAACATAAATATCTATGTAAAATCTGCGCTTTTTTTGTCATAGCCCCAAAAGAACAAAATTTTAACTGTTAGAGAAGTCATCTAGTCCATTTCTCTGCCTGAAAATTTGAGCAGCTGTACATAAACTATTTGACAGCTGTTTGTTTAACCTATTTAAAAAGTTCTTTATAATTTAATTACTTTACATTTTGCCTAGGTCTCTTTGGAGTTTTTTTTTCATTTCTGACAGCACATCTGGAAGGGCTTTCTTCTTTTTTCACTTAATTGCTTCTTTTTCTATCATTAAGGCATATTTGAATGTCCCTTAATGATCAACGATCTAAGGGGGGAAGCATTGTTTGGTTTCTTTAGAAGAGATCCACTGAGAAAAATCATATGTTTGAAATTTTCTGAAAAGGAATAAATGGCATATAAATATGAGGAAATCTCTCTTCAAAAGATCAACAATTTACCTCTACTTCAAAATTATTTATATAATTCTTAGCTTTAAACTTGGACAATTAATTCAACTACACTCTTCTTTCAAAGGTTTTCAGACATGTTCTACCTGGGTTTTGTGTGTTTAAAGCAAGAAAACTCATGCCTTTTTGGTTTTTATGTTTTGCCCAATTGGCAAAACCAGTTTTAATCTTTCCTCCATTTAAGCATACCCTGCCTTAGTGTTTTTATTTCTGATGTGGGAAAAAGTGGGAACAGTCCTTTATGTTGTGCCATCTCTCAGCTTTGAAACACTGCCAAACTTCTACTTCAAAGCTGTTCCAAGGCTTCAGCTTTGTCACAAAACCATTGTGTGCAAAGCTTTTAGAAACATACACAACAGTTTGGTTTTTAAAGTATGCCTTTATTACTGAAGAAAGGTTAACTCTGGTAATTCCATAAATTATCTCTGCAAGGATAAACTTTTCTCCAATATTCAGGCAACACTGTTGACTGGAAAAATGTTTCATTACAAAAAAGATTGATGAAATTAATTTTTATCGTGTAATTTTCCATTTGACTAGTATTCTGTTTCTAAACATCTGAAAAAATCTGAAAGTAATTTTGAAGAAAAGTTACCAATAGATACCCTAAAAGTTTTGTGATGTTCAGCTAAGAAATTTTACTGGAATTTTTAAAGTCCTAACAATTCTTTTATATTTAAGTTCATATGTATATAAAGAGAACACATATGCAGATTTAAAACATTCAAATTAATTTTTATAAGCAGAAGTTAGTACAGATGAAAAAAATGGATATTCGTTTTGGTGCAGGTGTATGTATGTAGACGGATGGAATGTAATCAGTTCTGGAGTAGGAATCCTCCATGAAGAAAACATTTACATTCACATAACTAAACTCTACAGAGAGCAATAAACTGAGCATGGTCTGTCTTAGAGGTCTGAATGCATTACACTGCATACCCAGGTGGCATAACCTGTAGCTTGCCTCCAGCTTGGCTTTGTGAAGAAAGCCCAACTTTGTTTTGACCACAAACAGATTTTCATCACTCAAAACAGAAGTCAATATGATAGTCTGCAGTCTAACTGGGCCAGTAAAAGAGCTGAGAATTAAGAAAAAGTATGATTCTTTGTCAGATTTATGTTTCTTTAATGGGTTGCTTGGTTATCTTTTTAGAAATGGAATTTGATTTTTTAAATTCTAATATGAAGGTAATCTGTCTTGTGGCTTTTTTAAGTAATGTGATGAAAAACAGAAAATTAAAAAATGATTAAAACTGCGTCTTCTGGGATAACATGATATTTTAGCAAAAGTACCCTGTTTATGGTACTTGACATAAACAGTACTGGTCAGGTCCATAAAGCTATGTTCTCTACCCCTGAGTTAATGCATTCTGGGCTTGCTACAGTGGGTATGCTAACACCAAGTGAATGAATGCTACAAAATACTTACGTGAAGTCTAGCACTACCTGCTTAATGCTGAATGATCTTCTATGCCTGATTAATTGGACAGATTATTGGGAAAGTAAATGGATAATTTTCACTTTGGAGTTACACCTAAGTGAGTTATGCACAGGTTAAATCACACACTAAATAGCCATTGTATTTAACTGTCTTGATCTAGAAAGTGAACCCAACTGTCAGGTTGATATCAAGTCTCTCATAAAATGGAAAAAATCATGCAGCCCAAGTGCTGTTTAGTTTCTTTTCTCTTCTCAGGAATACTATCAAGGTCNGCAGACGTTTATAACTCTAGCCAATAGATGATTGTTTGTATGCAATAAGCACCAATAATGTTAGTGCATGTACGCTTAAGAAATATATAAAAGTAGCTGTGTGAAGAATAAAAAAAGGGATCTCACTCTCTATCTGTACTGGATCTATGCCTGACCTTTGTCGTGTCCATCTCAACAACGACAATATACATTGGTTTTCTCTTAATAAACTTGTAAAGCAGAATAAAAAATTTAACTAATTCCTGAAATTTAATTTGTGAACACAGGTGCCAAGGCAATGAATGTGTGAAGTTTTGTTATCAGATAAGCTTAGTACAAGCTCTGCCAAAGTGACATTAAACATCATTGCAAACTTAGTAAAGCTAAATAACTGTCTAAATTGTGTGGTAAAGAAAATAATGAGAAATGCTTTCAAATCTATTAGCAGCTAATGGAAAAATCAAAAAACAACTTCAGTATATGTACCTGATGTGGCAGATGTACCTGATGTAAAACATGCTGACTACTAGATCAGTGCAGAATATGAAGGATTGTTAGGTAGAAAGAAGGAAAAATTTGAGAAGGGTTCCAAATAGATCGCTTGCCAACTCTTTTCATGCAATAGTTGAACACTCAGGACAGAGATGTGTCAAACTGGTGGTAGATATAGATGGAAGTTTACCTGCCATCCGCAAGTCAATCAGTATTTCCAAAAGTGGAGGACTTTTACTTGATTTACCTTCTCAGGAATACTATCAAGGTCTAATATTCATTTATCCAGAGTGTTGTTAAACTGGAAGGGTACAAATGACACAAAAATGCCATTTTTGAATGAAAGCTGATTGCAGTGAAGTATTAGTTGTTCTGATCCCCTGAGATAATGGAAGTAATATTTAATAGCACTAGTAAATCATTAAAAGTAAGTAGAAAATAATTTCTGCCTTTTCTTTTTCACTTTTAACATTTTCTGCAATTACCCTTAGTACAATATTTGTATTTAAAAACAAAAAGTTGCTTTGAGCAAAAAACCCATAGAACGGCTTCAAATTTATTTCTGCATAAATTTGTCAAAAATAGGTCTTGCATATGAAAAAAAAAATCCATTTGAAATGTGTCATACTTTTTTAACTAAAAAGGTCAAAAGCAATTTTCACCATTCATAGTGTATTCCTAGGAAACTATTAATTCAAAGTACAGTTCAGAATGTAAACACAACCATAGACTTGTGAGGCTACTTTGACTTCTCACCCTTATTAGAGAACAAGAAATTCTGAAATGCAGTAATTTCCTTCAGGATATAAATATTTGTTCAGCTGTAATAAAAAGCACAATAGAATATATGTTTCCCTCATTTTTTTTGATGTTTTGAAGGGTTATTCATACTTCAGCACTATGCTGTTTGCATAATGAGTGGGAAAAGTGTTAGAATAATTGCATTTGGCTAATGAACAAGACATACACCTATTTACTTCAGCTTTGTTTCTTCTGTGGATCAGGATATCTTCCTTTCTCTTCATATTTTTAACTTAATGTGAAACTCTGTGAGAAGTGTAACACTTCATACAGGATGCATGACAGCTTTAAATTCAATGTTGACACTTTAAGTCCTTGTTGCCCACGAGCTACTAATTTAATTAGAGCCTGGTATGCTGGAATTAGTAGAGAAATAAAATACCTCTTCAGAGAAATTTCATTGAAGAAGATTAAGAGAACAAGTGAAAAAAAGAAAATTACATCCACAAGCCATTTTCTTTCCACTGATTACAAAAGGAGTGTGAGATGACTAGGAGACTTGGACATGTCTAATTGCAGAAGTCAGATGTTGGCTGAGGTGTTCTCCCCTTTGTGATTCAAAGATTAACCTTTGGTCTCTCTAGTGGATAGCCACTGATTTTTGATCTAGATGCTTCCAGGTTTCTGGGTTTTTTTTGTTTGTTTTGGTTTTATTTTTGTTTTTCTTTGATTGGTTGGTTGGTTGTTTTTATTTTTGTTTTTCTTTGATTGGTTGGTTGTTTTGGTTAGTTGTTTGGTTGGTGGGTTGTTTTTAATAAAATATTAAAAATGAAAGGTATACGGGAAATACTGGACTTCACTGGATAACGTATTTTATTTTTTGTTCCCAGTTTTTTCCATCAGTAGTGAGGTCTGCCTGCATAATATCTAATTGAAAATAACCCTCAAAGTCACAGTTGTCATAGTTAGAAGTCTTTGGTCTTTGTTTTTTTAATTTGCGTGTCAGAAAACTCATGCAAGAAACTGTCATGCAGTTATCCAATTGTAGAACTAAATAACATATTTTGCAGATCACCATTAATGTTCCAGTTCTGAATGCTCTGTGACAAGTTTATATTTGAGTTGCACTGTTAAAAATAATATTGGTGAATAATACTGAATTATTGGTATGAACAAGTACAATTATGGTGTTTCTTAACTTTGTAAGACCAAGGTTACTAACTAAAAAAAAAGAAAAAACCTCTGTTATATCTGATAATTTGATTTTTAATTTATTTAAATTATTGTGAGTTTGCATTAATCCCACTAAAGTACTGTACTAGGACAAAAGGATAAGACTCAATATCCTAATTTTCAAGTTCCAGAACGGTTTCAGATGGGGTGAAACTTGGGCCACTTCCCTTTCTGAACTCCTTCTGAACTGTATTACTGTATTCCCTGTTTATGGAGAAGAAACCTCCTTAACTTGATAACCAAATGCTGGTTTAGATTATCATATTTTTCATAAAAAGTAAATATCTACAATAACTCTGTCAAAGATAAAACCAAAACCAGTTTAAGTAGCTGAAACTACTTAAATTTGTTTCTGATGGCCTCAGCAGATCCTTGATAATTGTCTTAATGAAATTAGGTTACCCTAATTAAACCAATTATATGTATCAAAGAATAATGGTTTTTGTTATGCATATGCAGTAGCTTAGTAAATTTTAATATATTTAACATTTTAATAACTCACCTTTTATTTCTCTAAATATGCAAATAAGATAGTTGAACTATCACAACCTCAATTCTCCAGCTACAGATGGTCTTAACGTTGTCAGATCAGTAGGTCAGGAACTTCTCCCCAGCCCACCAATGACCTACAACTGACCTGCAGCAAATTGCTAAATCAATATGTATTTTATTGCAGGTTCACTGGCGATCTCTATCTTTAGGCAAAACCTTTGCATGCCATGAATAGATTCTGAGTACCTCTTTCTTGTCTCTGCAGTGACTGCAGCTACAGTAGATAATGTATAGGCTAAAGGAAGCTGTATTCGAACCCCTCTCAAGCTGCTGACCTCTCGAGCATGGTAGCACAAAGCTTCTGAGGGTATTGCTAGTGAATTGTTGCAGGCTGTGCTGAATCCACTGTCACAGCAGCTACACTGACAACAGCTTCGTACCTTGTTTAAATTTAGCTGAGACGCATGCACCTTAGGTGCATACATAGTGCTAACTGCACTGCGTGTATGCCCGAGTCAAGGCTGTCAAACCTATGGCAGCCCACCTGCAGGATAATTTTATATATCCTTTGCCAGTGCTTTAGAGAAACTGCTGCTGTCAACATTTAAATGATGTTTAACAATGCAAGGGAAGCACAGTGCCACTGTGTCCATGCAGGGCTCAATGCCAAAAGGCAGGAGTTAGCCTAGCACGAAGCCTATGGCCTATTTTTAACAATAACAGGCAACAATAGGCCAGGCCTCTGGTCATGTGAACCTCTCTTTTGCTGTGCACCATCCTGAGTGCAGCACTGACTAATAACTGTTAAAGTTCACAGAATGGTCTGGGTTGGAAGGGACCTTAAACATCATCTAGTTCCAATCCTCCTGCAAGGTGGACAGGGACACCTTCCTCTAGACCAGGCTGCTCAGAGCTCCATCCAGCCTGGCCCTGAACACTGCCAGGGATGGGGGCATCCGTAACTTCTCCATGCAGTCTGTTCCAGTGTCTCACCACCCTCACAGCAAAGAATTTCTTACTAATATTTAAACTTTACCTACTCTCTTTCAGTTTGAAGCCAATCCCCTTGTACTCTCATTGCATGCTCTTGTAAACAGTCTCTCTCCATTTTAATTGCAGGTTTCCTTGTGGGAAACTGGAGTTTCTCTGGGTACTGGAGGGTCACAACACATAATCATTCTCTTTTCCAGGCTGAACAAACCTAGTTCTCTCAGCCTTTTCTCACTGGATTTAGCAAAACGTTTATCACTGAAAGAACTAGTTTATGATAATTTTTCACTGTGTGCATCAAAGTAACAAGATGGTATAACAAAATGCAATCAGACACATGTGGAGTGCCTTTGATTTTGTCAGCTTTCCTAAACTTAAAGGTTCTGACTTATTTTTTATTTTTTATTTTTTTTTCAGAAACCAAGATTTTTGTGCACAAAAGCATTTACTGGATTAGAGCTTGTATTTGGATAGCACTTTAAAAATCAATTTAAAGAATGTATTTTATCAGTGTCCAAAATTGACAATAGTGTTTTTTTCAGTGGTTTCATAAAGCACCTGTCCAGCCATGAGTAGTTATATTGTGCTGGCATGGAGCTATAATAGTAATTTACAGATTTTTTTCTAAGAGACATTATATAAATCAAACATAGGGAAGTTGACACAAAAAGTGATTATGACTGATCAGCTGACAGGCCCAGTGCAAAATGCAACTAAGGGACAGGTTTAGTGCTTTATATTTTATTTTTAGGAGAGTCTGCTTTCCAGAGGATTTAAGAAGGATCAGTCCTAGCACTCTTTGAAGCTTTTAGATAGATACATAAACTGGGGGGGGGGGGGGGGTGAA